>CM075958.1:350381262-350383762 GCA_038048745.1 Coluber constrictor foxii | reverse complement strand
CTTCTAGTCCTGCCTCTGGATGGGGAGAAACAGACTCCGACTTAACCCCTCCAAGACCGAGTGGCTGTGGCTTCCGACGTCCCATCATAGTCAGCTGGTGCCATCGCTGACTATTGGGGGCGAGACGTTGGCCCCCACAGAAAGGGCTCGCAACTTGGGTGTCCTCTGGATGCACGGCTGTCTTTAGAAGAGCATATGACGGCCGTGGCCAGGGGAGCTTTTTATCAGGTTCACCTGATACGCCAGTTGCGTCCCTTTCTGGACCAGGACTCCTTACGCACGGTCACTCACGCTCTCGTGACTTCCCGCCTGGATTACTGTAATGCTCTCTACTTGGGGCTCCCCTTGGGGTGCACCCGGAGGCTCCAGCTGGTCCAGAATGCGGCCGCGCGGGGGATTATGGAAGCGACGGGGCACTCCCATGTGACACCTCTCCTGCGCGAGCTGCACTGGCTCCCGGTGGTCTTCCGGGTGCGTTTCAAGGTGTTGGTGACCACCTTTAAAGCGCTCCATGGCTTAGGGCCTGGATATTTGCGAGACTGCCTTCTGCCGCCAATAGTCTCCCACCGGCCAGTACGCTCGCACGAGAGGGCCTCCTCAGGGTGCCGTTGGCCAGACAATGTCGGCTGGCGACCCCCAGAGGGAGAGCCTTCTCTGGGGCGGCACCTGCCCTCTGGAACGACCTACCCCCGGAGATACGCAGGATATCAGACCTCCGGACTTTTCGTCGGGCCCTGAAAACCCACTTGTTTCATCTAGCTTGATCTGACTTGATCCCATTCTCTGTTTTAAATTGGAACTGATTTTAAATTGGATTGTTTTAATTGTCAGCCGAAATTATTTAATATTTTTTTAATTGTTTTAAATTTTATATATATCATGTTTTACTCTGGCTGTTCACCGTCCTGAGCCCGCGAGGAGAAGGGCGATTTATAAATTGAAATAATAAATAATAAATAATAAACGCCGTCTAAGTGACTTTGGCTTAATCACCAGGTGACTCTGAGTTCTAGTCCTGCCTTAGGTATAAAAGCCATCTGAATGACTTTGACTCAATCACTAGGTGACTCTGAGTTCTAGTCCTGCCTTAAGTATAAAAGCCGTCTGAGTGACTTTGGGCCAATTACCAGGAGATGGTGAGTTCTAGCCCTGCCTTAGACTTGAAAGTTAGCTAGGTGTCTTTGGGCCAGTCATTCTCTCTCAGCCAAACCACCTTACAGGGGTTGTTATGGGGAACATAGGAGGGAAGGGGGGTATTAAGTATGTTCACTGACCTCAGTTGTTTGCAAAAATAATAAAGATGGGGGTATAGAAAATAAATTAAAATAAATAATAAAATTAAAATACTAGCAATAGTAACAGCAATAGCACTTAGACTTATATACCGCTTCATAGTGCTTTTATAGCCCTCTCTAAGCGGTTTACAGAGTCAGCCTCTTGTCCCCCAACAATCGGGGTCCTCATTTTACCCACCTCGGAAAGGACGGAAGGCTGAGTTAACCTTGAGTTTCGGGAGATTCGAGCTGCCATATTGCAGGCAGCCAGCAGTCAACAGAAGTAGCCTGCAGTACTGCACTCTAACCACTGCGCCACCACAGCTCAAATAATAAAATTATAACATAGAATATAATAAAATAAAATAATAAAATAAAATAATATAAAATAATAAAATATAATATAATAATTAGAGCCTCAGATAGCTCACCAGGCTAAGTAGCCTGTTATTAACATTCAGCTGTCTGCAATTATTGCAAGTTCGAGGCTCAAGGTTGACTCAGCCTTCATCCTTTCTAAGGTAGGTAAATTGAGGACCCAGTTTGTGGGGGCAATAAGCTGACTTTGTATAAAATATACAAAAGTATGAAGGCTATTGCTTAATGCATTGTAAGCTGCCCTGAGTCTCCGGAGAAGGGTGGCATATAAATCTAATTAAAAATAAATTTAAAATTTTTTAAAAAAATAATAAAATAAAATAGAAAATATAATAATAAATTTAAAAAATAAATGTTCTTCCAGCCCTTAACCAAGGCCAGTGTCCAATTCCACTAAATCCAAGCAATTTTGTCTGACAGTTTCCCATCCCTACAGAAAGTTACATGTCTCTTTTATCCAAGGAAGTCCGTGTCTTCCAAAACCGACAACTCTCCAAAGTGGCTCAGATGGACACCTCCCCGATTCACTGGTGTTGGAGAAGGAGCCTGGTGGCTCAGCAGACTAAAGCATTGTGATTAACATCAGCTGTCTGCAATTACTGTAAGTTCGAATCTCACCAGGCTCAAGGTTGACTCAGCCTTCCATCCTTTCTAAAGTAGGTGAAATGAGGACCCAGTTTGTGGGGGCAATAAGCTGACTTTGTATAAAATATACAGAAGTATGAAGGCTATTGCTTAACGCATTGTAAGCCGCCCTGAGTCTCTGGAGAAGGGCGGCATATAAATCAAATTTAAAAAAAAAAAGGAGGGGAATTGAAGACCAGCACAATCTAATTTGCAAGACTGTG
>CM075958.1:350125315-350381062 GCA_038048745.1 Coluber constrictor foxii | reverse complement strand
AGAAGAGATGAGATGATGAGAAGAGATGAGAAGAGATGATGAGATGAGATGAGATGAGATGAGATGAGATGAGATGAGATGAGATGATGAGAAGAGATGAGATGAGATGATGAGAAGAGAAGAGAAGGGAAGGGAAGGGAAGGGAAGGGAAGGGAAGGGAAGAAGAGAGAGAAGAGAAGAAGAGAAGAGAAGAGAAGAGAAGAGAAGAGAAGAGAAGAGAAGAGAAGAGAAGAGAAGAGATGATGAGAAGAGATGAGATGATGAGAAGAGAAGAGAGGAGAAGAGGAGAGGAGAGGAGAGGAGAGGAGAGGAGAGGAGAGGAGAGAGAGAGGAGAGGAGAGGATGAGATGAGATGAGTTAAGATTAAGATAAGATGCTAAGACAAGATAAGACATTTTTTATAGTATTAATATTCTACATGATAGTAATATTCCAATATCTCAGGGGCTGCCCCAAAGAAGAGGGGGTCAACCTATTCTCCAAAGCCCCTGAAGGCAGGACAAGAAGCAACGGATGGAAAGTAATCAAGGAGAGAAGCAACCTGGAATTAAAGGGAAATTTCCTAACAGCGAGGACAATTAACCCGGTGAACAGCATGCCACCAGACATTGTGGGTGCTTCATCCCTGGAGATCTTTAAGAGAAGACTGAATAACCACTATAGGGTCTCCCGCTTGAGAAGGGGGTGGACTAGAAGACCCCCACAAGGTCCCTTCCAGCTCTATTCTATTCTAGCGGTGATTGGCTATTAGTGAACTTTTACTAAAATATGTGTTATGCTGATCCCTCTGAGTGACACTGATTTTGCAGTCATTTTCACTTCTATCCTTTCCCCCCAAAATTATACGGAAAGTCCTCGATTATGATCACAATCGAGCCCAACATTTCTGTTGCTAAACAAGATAGCTGTTAAGTGAATTTTGTCCTGCTTTGCAACCTTTCCTGCCATGGTTGTTAAGTGAATCGCTGCAGCTGTTAAAGTAGTAACAGGTTGTTAAATGAATCCCGGCTTCCTCCGTTGATTTTTGCTTGTCAGAAGGTCGTAAAAGGAGATCACATGATCCCGGGACACTGCAACCGTCGTAAATGTGAATCGGTTGTCGAGTATCCGAAAGTGAATCCCCTGAGCATGGGGATGCTGCGATGGTCGTTGTGAAATGGTCATAAGTCCCTTTTTTTCAGTGCTGTTGTAACTTCGAACCGTCACTAAACGAACGGTTGTAAAACGAGGACCACCCGTAATGTGTCTTGTTTTATTTTACAAAATGGAGGTAAACTCAAGCACTGATTTAGGAGAGCGAGATATACCGAGATCTTCTACATGGAGGCAGGTGGGAAATATTATCATGGAGGGATACAGGTAGTCCTTGACTTACAACGGCTCAATAAGTGACCGTTTGAAGTTACAACAGCACTGAAAAAAGTGACTTATAGCCGTTTTTCAGACTTATGACCGTTGCAGCATCCCCACAGCCATGTGATCAAAATTCAGAGGCTTGGCAACGGACTCATTTTTACGAAGGTTGCAGTGTCCCGGGGTCTTGTGATCCCCTTTTGCAACCTCTGACCAGCAAAGTCAACGGGGAAGCGAGATTCACTTAACAACCATGTCACTACCTTAGCAGCTGCAGTGATTCACTTAACAACTTTGGCAGGAAGGGTCGTAAAAAGGAGCAAACTCACTTAACATTAATGACCGTACAATTTCGGTCATAAATCAAGGACTACCTGGTCAAGCAAATCCGGCCTGCCCCAGTGTGCTAGGCCTTAGTTTATTATACTTGGTTGACTTAGCTTAGCTGAGTTCACACCATTTGACAATTAAACTCTTGTTTATGTTCCACAATTGCTATGTTTGCAAAGCTTCCTTCATCTAGAGCCGGGCGACTTATCGGGACTTTTTTCCCCTTCGCTAAACTGGGCATGGGCGTGGCCAACATGTGACGCATCCAGCCCATGGTTCAGGAGTTTGACAGCCCTGATCTAGAGCCAGTATATTTTACGATGTATGCATGGGTGAAATCCAGCAGGTTCTGACAGGTTCTGGAGAACTGGTAGCGGAAATTTTGAGTAGTTCGGAGAACCGGCGAATACCACCTCTGGCTGGCCCCAGAGTGGGGTGGGAATGGAGGTTTTGCAATATCTTTCCCAGGAGTGGGGAGGGAATGGAGATTTTGCAGTATCCTTCCCCCTAGAGTGGGGAGGGAATGGAGATTTTGCAATATCTTTCCCCCAGGAGTGGGGTGGGAATGGAGATTTTGTAGTATCCTTCCCCCAGGAGTGGGGAGGGAATCGAGATTTTGCAATATCCTTCCCCAAAAGTGGGGAGAGAATGGAGATTTTGCAGTATCCTAGGAGTGGGGAGGGAATGGCGATTTTGCAATATCTTTCCCCCAGAAGTAGGGAGAGAATGGAGATTTTGCAGTATCCTTCCTCCAGGAGTGGAGTGGGAATCCTTCCCCCTGCCACGCCCACCAAGCCACACCACGCCCACCAAGCCACGCCCACCAGTAGAACCAGTAGTAAAAAAAAACTGAATTTCACCCCTGGATGTATGGACTTAATCTCCCAGAATTCCCCAGCTAGCTTGCTTTGAGATATATGGGAATTCAACTCCCAGAATTATCTAGCCATCCGAGAAAGAGAGAAAAAGAGAAAGAGAGAGAGAGAGAGAGAGAGAGAGAGAGAGAGAGAGAAGCCTGTTTGATAAGCTCCTTAACCTCCAAAGCTTGTATATTCTGGAAAAAGTGCCTTCTTTCTGTCCAAATTTTGTCCACATCCTTCAAAACCCCCTTTATTCCCTTTAAAAAACAGCTAAAATAATGCACCCGTAAAATCATTGCTCTCCAGCTGAGTAAATATTACTTTAGGAAAGAGAAACATGGTCCAAGCTTCATTTCTTCACAGACACCCAAGATGTAAACATAACATAAATTTCCTTACTGGAAAACAATGTTTACTTTCCTCTGGATCCTGAAAGCAGCCCATATAACCGGATGGGGTTTCAAGAGGGCAGACCCCCACGAGGGGGAGACACGGCCTCTGAATGGACTCTGGCCAAGTGGCTCTTGCTGAGAGCCCAAGACAAGCCAAGATATTTGGACTCATTCAGTCAGCAAGCACAAGAGACAATTTTAGAAGCGAAAGCCCCAAAGGTCATACAAGAAAGAAGAGAAAGAAAAGAAAGAAAGAAAGAAAGAAAGAAAGAAAGAAAGAAAGAAGAAAGAAAGAAAGAAAGAAAAGAAAGAAAGAAAGAAAGAAAGAAAGAAAGAAGAAAGAAAGAGGGAGGGAGGGAGGGAGGGAGGAGGGAGGGAGGGAGGGAGGAAATGGGAAGGGACAAGTGGAAGGGAAGGGAAGTTGAAGGAAAAAAAGAGAAAAGGAGAAAAGAAGAATGAGGGAAGAAGAAAGAGGGAAAAGGGAAAAAGAAGAGGAAGGAGAGGGAAGGGAAGAAAGAAAAAAGGAGGGAAGGAAAGGGAAGGAAGAGAAAAAAAGAGGGAAGGAAATGGAAGGGAAGGAACAGAAGAGGAAAGGAACAAGAAAGGAATGGAAGAGGGAAGAAAAGGAAAGGAAAGGGGAGGAAGAGGGAAGGGAAGGAATGGAAGAGGGAAGGAACAAGAAAGGGAAGGAAAGGAAGAGGGAAGGGAAGAAATGGAAGAGGGAAGGAAAGGGAAGGAAGAGGAAAGGAAAGGAATAGGGAAGGAAAGGGAAGGAATGAAGAGAGGAACAAGGAAAGAAAGGAATGGAAAAGGGAAGGAAAGGAAAGGAATGAAGAGGAGAGGAACAAGAAAGGAATGGAAGAAGGAAGAAAAGGAAAGGGAAGGAAGAGGGAAGGGAAGGAATGGAAGAGGGAAGGAACAAGAAAGGGAAGGGAAGGAACAGGGAAGGGAAGGGAAGGAAGAGGGAAGGGAAGAAATGGAAGAGGGAAGGAAAGGGAAGGAAGAGGAAAGGAAAGGAAAGGAATAGGGAAGGAAAGGGAAGGAATGAAGAGGAGAGGAACAAAGAAGGAAAGGAATGGGAAGAGGGAAGGAAAGGAAAGAGAAGAGAAGGGAAGGGAAGGAAAGAGAAGGGAAGGAAAGAGGGAAGGGAAGGAATGGAGGGAAGAAATGGAAGAGGGAAGGAAAGGGAAGGAATGGAAGAAGAAAGGAACAAAGAAGGAAAGGAATGGAAGAGGGAAGGGAAGGAAAGGAAGGAAAGGAAAGGAAAGGAAAGAAAGGGAAGGGAAGGAATGGAAGAGGAAAAGAACAAAGAAGGAAAGGAATAGAAGAGAGGAGGGAAGGGAAGGAAGAAGGAAGGAAAGGGAAGGAATGAAACAGGAAAGGAAAGGAAAAGAAAAGAAAAAGTTCTCAGAAAAAAATTGTGCAATCATATTGGCATACATGACCCAGGGGTGGCTGAGGGAGGCTGACGTCGTCCATCATGACCTCACCACGCAAATCACATAATTAACACTAATTGCACAATGATGTCGTGCAGCGTGTGACCTCATCAGGGGCTTTGACCAGCTGCAATCCTTCTGCCGATGAATTCCATTCAGGCCCTGATTTCTTCTGTCCCTCCAGCTGTTGCGTTTCTCCAGCGGCTCTTGAAGACCATTTCCTGGTTCTCATCATCTTTTGCCATTAGTTGTCATCGCTTTGATGAGGCCCCGGCAAACCCTGTCATTGTGGTGCGCAAGACCACAATATAAGAGAAGGGTTTGTTTTTGCTGAACAAACGTTTGGGCCTCTGAAGGGGCGAACACGGTGGGCTAATTTGAGGAAGGGGAGGGGAGAAGGACCCAGAGGGGTCTTTAATCATTCAATTCAATTCAGAAGAGAGCTGGAAGGAGCCTTGGAGGTAGTTTTCATTGGTTCAGGGTTCCAATTCTCCCCAAAAAGGACTCCCGTTTTAGCTCCTTTCAATCTGAGAAAACCCAAGCTCTCCATAATGCACAGATAAAACCCGCAACTTCTGGTGGGAAGTCGTTCTGCTGGTGGGTTGTTCTCACGGTCAGGAAATTTCTCCTTATTTCAAGGTTGGAATGCTGGCTGGCTGGGGAATTCTGGGAATTGTAGTCCATGCATCTTAAAGTAGCTGAGATTGAGGGGAGATCATACTACTGGAGGGAAGACCCGAAGGGGCTTTTTCAGGAGGCAACTGGACTTCTTGTTTTTGAGAAGAGAAGAGAAGAGAGAAGAGAAGAGAAGAGAAGAGGAAGAGAAGAGAAGAGAAGAGAAGAGAAGAGAAGAGAAGAGAAGAGAAGAGAAGAGAAGAGAAGAGAAGAGAAGAGAAGATAGAATAGAATATGGAATGCAATAGAATAGAATAGAATAGAATAGAATAGAATAGAATAGAATAGAATAGAATAGAATAGAATAGAATAGAATAGAATAGAATAAGAAAATGCAATGCAATGGAATGGAACGGAACAGAACAGAACAGAACAGAACAGAACAGAACAGAACAGAACAGAACAGAACAGAACAGAACAGAACAGAACAGAACAGAACAGAACAGAATAGAATAGAATAGAGGGAAAGAGAAAGAGAAGAAGAGAAGAAGAGGAGAAGAGCGTGAAAACAGAGCCTGAGTGGCGTAGGAGGCTAATGCTCCTACTAAGGCAGCATTTAACATCCAGCTGCCTGCAATTTCTGTGAGTTCAATCCTAGCCAGGCTCAAGGGTCGACTCAGCCTTCCATCCTTTCTAAAGTAGGTAAATTGAGGATCCAGTTTGTGGGGGCAATAAGCTGACTTTGTATAAAAATACAAAAAGTTTGAAGGCTATTGCTTCACGCATTGTAAGCCGCCCTGAGTCTCCGGAGAAGGGCGGCATATAAATCAAATTTTAAAAAAATAGAGAGAGAATAGGGAAGAAGAAGAGAAGAGAAGAGAAGAGAAGAGAAGAGAAGAGAAGAGAAGAGAAGAGAAGAGAAGAGAAGAGGGGAATGAAGAAGAGAAGAGAAGAGAAGAGAGGAATGAAGAAGAGAAGAGAAGAGAAGAGAAGAGAAGAGGTGGTACAGTGGTTAGAGTGCAGTACTGCAGCTACTTCAGCTGACTGGTAGTTCAGCAGATCAAATCTCACTGGTTCACTGAGGACCCAGATTATTGGATTGCCACGCCCACCCAGTCACACTACCCTGCCCACCAAGCCACGCCCACAGAACCGGTAGTAACAAATCTTCCATTTCACCATTGGCTCATCTGTGGTCATCAGTCAAGGTCTCCCTTGCAAGGGTGTTTCCTGTCCCATGCCTTCAGCCGAAGAGAGCAACAAGGCAAAAAAATAATTATGGTAAGAGAAAACCCCAAGGCTTTCGAATGCTTTTAACAGGACTTCTTTTTTAAAAAAAAATAAAAAGCAGGAACAAACAGCCAGGTTAATATTTCATTAGATGGATTGATTTTATAAATCTTGCCAAGTTGTCTTTTCATTGTTGGCACAGCAGGAATCACAACTGGGAGGACTTCAACTCCCAGAATTCCCTAGCCAGAAAGTGCAAGTTACTGGCTGGGAAATTCTGTTTGAGAAATACAGGCCGTCCTCAAAATTGACCAAATTTACCCCTCTTCTCTTCTCTTCTCTTCTCTTCTCTTCTCTTCTCTTCTCTTCTCTTCTCTTCTCTTCTCTTCTCTTCTCTCTTCTCTTCTCTTCCTTCTCTTCTTCATTCCCTTATTCTCTTCTCTTCTCTTCTCTTCTTCATTCCCCTCTTCTCTTCTCTTCTCTTCTCTTCTCTTCTCTTCTCTTCTCTTCTCTTCTCTTCTCTTCTCTTCTCTTCTCTTCTCTTTTTCATTCCCCTATTCTCTTCTCCTCTCCTCTCCTCTCCTCTCCTCTCCTCTCCTCTCCTCTCCTCTCCTCTCCTCTCTTCTCTTCTCTTCTCTTCTCTTTTTCATTCCCCTCTTCTCTTCTCTTCTCTTTTCCTCTCCTCTCCTCTCCTCTCCTCTCCTCTCTTCTCTTCTCTTTTTCATTCCCCTCTTCTCTTCTCTTCTCTTTTTCATTCCCCTATTCTCTTCTCTTCTCCTCTCCTCTCCTCTCCTCTCTTCTCTTCTCTTCTCTTTTTCATTCCCCTCTTCTCTTCTCTTCTCTTCTCTTCTCTTCTGTTCTCCTCTCCTCTCCTCTCCTCTCTTCTCTTCTCTTCTCTTCCGACCAAAATTGAGCCCAAAATTGATGTTGTTAAGTGAATGACATGGTTGTTAAGTGAATTGGCTTCCCCTTTGATTCTGCTGGTCAGAAGGTCGCAAAAGCGGATCATGTGACTCCGGGAACACTGTAAATGTCGTAAATGTGAGTCATTTGTCAAGGATTCAATCATGCCACCATGGGGATGCTACAATGGTCATAAGTGTGAAAAACGGTCATAAGTCACTTTTTTTCACTGCCGTTGTAACTTCGAACGATCACTAAATGAACCGTTGTAAGTCAAGAACTCCCTGTACTGCTAAATGCAATCAGATGTACTTCTGTACAGGGAGTCCTCGACTTATGATCGCAACTGAGCCCAAAATTTACTTGCTAAGCAAGACAGTTGTTAGGTGAGTTTTGCCTCATTTTCTGACCTTTCTTGCCACAGTTGTTAAGTGAATCACTGCAGTTGTTAAGTGAAGAACACCTCCCCTTCAAGAGATTGTCCTGTGCTCTTTGGAAAAGCCGGTCTGGAACAGATTTGAATTTTTTTTCTCATTAATTTATTCATTTGTATTCCGCCTTTATTAATTTTACAAATAACTCAAGGTGGCAAACATATCCAACACACTTTCTTCCTCCTATTTTCCCCACGACAATAACCCTGTGAGGTAGGCTGGGATAAGAAAGAGAGATTGGCCCAATGTTATTTAGCTGGCTTTCATACTTAAGGCAGAACTAGAACTCACCGTCTCCTGGTGATTGGCCCAGAGTCACCCAGCCTTTTTTCTTACCTAAAGCGGGACTAGAACTCACCGTCTCCTGGTGATTGGCCCAGACTCACCCAGCCTTCTTACTTGCCTCAGGCGGGACTAGAACTCACCATCTCCTGGTGATTGGCCCAGAGTCACCCAGCCTTCTTACTTGCCTCAGGCGGGACTAGAACTCACCATCTCCTGGTGATTGGCCCAGAGTCACCCAGCCTTCTTTCTTACCTAAGGCGGGACTAGAACTCACCGTCTCCTGGTGATTGGCCCAGAGTCACCCAGCCTTCTTTCTAACCTAAGGTGGGACTAGAACTCACCGTCTCCTGGTGATTGGCCCAGAGTCACCCAGCCTTTTTTCTTACCTAAGGCGGGACTAGAACTCACCGTCTCCTGGTGATTGGCCCAGAGTCACCCAGCCTTATTTCTTTCCTAAGGCGGGACTAGAACTCACCGTCTCCTGGTGATTGGCCCAGAGTCACCCAGCCTTCTTACTTGCCTCAGGCGGGACTAGAACTCACCGTCTCCTGGTGATTGGGCCAGAGTCATCCAGCCTTTTTTCTTTCCTAAGGCGGGACTAGAACTCACCGTCTCCTGGTGATTGGCCCAGAGTCACCCAGCCTTCTTACTTGCCTCAGGCGGGACTAGAACTCACCGTCTCCTGGTGATTGGGCCAGAGTCATCCAGCCTTTTTTCTTTCCTAAGGCGGGACTAGAACTCACCGTCTCCTGGTGATTGGCCCAGAGTCACCCAGCCTTCTTACTTGCCTCAGGCGGGACTAGAACTCACCGTCTCCTGGTGATTGGGCCAGAGTCATCCAGCCTTTTTTCTTACCTAAGGCGGGACTAGAACTCACCGTCTCCTGGTGATTGGCCCAGAGTCACCCAGCCTTCTTACTTGCCTCAGGCGGGACTAGAACTCACCGTCTCCTGGTGATTGGCCCAGAGTCACCCAGCCTTCTTTCTTACCTAAGGCGGGACTAGAACTCACCGTCTCCTGGTGATTGGCCCAGAGTCACCCAGCCTTTTTTCTTACCTAAGGCGGGACTAGAACTCACCGTCTCCTGGTGATTGGCCCAGAGTCACCCAGCCTTCTTTCTTACCTAAGGCGGGACTAGAACTCACCATCTCCTGGTGATTGGCCCAGAGTCACCCAGCCTTCTTTCTTTCCTAAGGCGGGACTAGAACTCACCGTCTCCTGGTGATTGGCCCAGAGTCATCCAGCCTTTTTTTCTTACCTAAGGCAGAACTAGAACTCACCGTCCCCTGTCTCCCAGCCTTCTTTCTTGCCTATGACGGGACTAGAACTTACCGTCTCCTGGTGATTGGCCCAGAGTCACGCACTATATTTTCATGCCTATTTTCATGGCAGGACTAGAACTCATCATCTCTAGTCTCACAGTTTCTATCGGATTCCTTAACCAAGTCTGTTTTTTAAAAAAAAATTCAAATTGTATCTGTCAGTCAAAAATTATTTTGGCTGCATGATGGAACTGGTCCCCACTACATTTTCAAATCTTTGCTCTATCCAGGCACGCCGATGCATTCAGGAAGTTAAAAATATAGATTAAGAATAGCTGCCAGTGAGAAATTGCTGTGATCTCCTTGGGTGGATTTGCAGCTTTTCCCCCCAAGGCTCCTGGCCTGATGGTTTGATTAAACGCTAATCTATTTGATAATTAAGAAAAGCCCTTCCAGGGTTTTTGAAAAATAATTTGGAAACTTTAATTGCACACATAGCAGGGAAGGTTTGTAGTATCTGCCAAGAAAGGGGAAAAAAAAATCTATTGGTAGTCCTCAATTTACGACCACAATTAGAGGTGGAACTTCTGTTGTTAAGCGAGACAGTCTTTAAGTGAGTCTTTTTTTTGCCGCAGTCATTAAATGAATCTGGCTTTCCCCATAGACTTTGGTTATGGAAGATATATGGACTTCAATTCCCAGAATTCCCCAGCCAGAAGGCTTTGATATGAGTGGACTTCAACTCCCAGAATTCCCTAGCCAACATGCTTTGAAATATATGGACTTTAACTCCCAAATCCTGGGAGATGAAGTCCACGAAGTCCACACGTCATAAAGCTTTGCTGGCTGAGGAATTCTGGGAGTTGAAGTCCACACGTCATAAAGCTTTGCTGGCTGAGGAATTCTGGGAGTTGAAGTCCACACGTCTTAAAGCTTTGGTGGCTGAGGAATTCTGGGAGCTGAAGTCAACAGGTCTTAAAGCTTTGATGGCTGAGGAATTCTGGGAGTTGAAGTCCACAAGTCTTAAAGCTTTGCTGGCTGAGGAATTCTGGAAGTTGAAGTCAACAGGTCTTAAAGCTTTGCTGGCTGAGGAATTCTGGGAGTTGAAGTCAACAGGTCTTAAAGCTTTGATGGCTGAGGAATTCTGGGAGTTGAAGTCCACAAGTCTTAAAGCTTTGCTGGCTGAGGAATTCTGGGAGTTGAAGCCCACAAGTCTTAAAGCTTTGGTGGCTGGGGAATTCTGGGAGTTGAAGTCCACACGTCATAAAGCTTTGGTAGCTGGGGAATTCTGGGAGTTGAAGTCCACAAGTCTTAAAGCTTTGCTGGCTGAGGAATTCTGGGAGTTGAAGTCAACAGGTCTTAAAGCTTTGCTGGCTGAGGAATTCTGGGAGTTGAAGTCCACACGTCATAAAGCTTTGATGGCTGAGGAATTCTGGGAGTTGAAGCCCACAAGTCTTAAAGCTTTGGTGGCTGGGGAATTCTGGGAGTTGAAGTCAACAGGTCTTAAAGCTTTGGTGGCTGAGGAATTCTGGGAGCTGAAGTCCACACATCATAAAGCTTTGATGGCTGAGGAATTCTGGGAGCTGAAGTCCACAGGTCTTAAAGCTTTGGTGGCTGAAGAATTCTGGGAGTTGAAGTCAACAGGTCTTAAAGCTTTGCTGGCTGAGGAATTCTGGGAGTTGAAGTCAACAGGTCTTAAAGCTTTGCTGGCTGAGGAATTCTGGGAGTTGAAGTCTACACATCTTAAAGCTTTGCTGGCTGAGGAATTCTGGGAATTGAAGTCCGCAGGTCTTAAAGCTTTGCTGGCTGAGGAATTCTGGGAGCTGAAGTCCACAAGTCTTAAAGTTGCCGAGGTTGGAGACCCCTGCCCTACACCACACGTTTGCAAAAGGCTTTGTAGTTCGGCCGACCGTTGCAAGTGCTTTGACTGAAACGTCCCTTCCTTTACTCAGTTGCAAAGGCCTCCTCTGCTAAAAAGCTTTTCAAAGGCTCTTTAATTATTGAATTAACCAGCGGAAAGGAAAGCCAAGGGGCATTAATTCAACAGCTATAATTAGCTGCGCCTCGACAGGGGGTGCAAGCCGGCGCACTCACCTCTGCCCCCTCCCCCCTTCTTGCCCCTTCAGGTGCAAAAGCCGATGTTAAAAAACCATCTATTTCAAGGATGTTATTTCTCAACCGTGCATCTCTGCATAAATTAGTTTCTACCAGGAGAGGTTATGTCGCTGGTGATTCATTTCTTGTAAAGGGCAAGGAAGCAAAACCGTTTAATTCTGAGCTTGCTCAATCCTTCGCAAATGGGGAGGCCCAGATCAGAAACAACACGGGTTTAAATTTAAATGACATTTCACAGCTGTTCGTGACAGGCAGTTCCGACAACGGAGGCCGATCCAATGCCTACCTAGCTAGCCCCGGAGATAAGTTTAGTTATGTTGACGTCGGCTTTTGGGTGGGCTAGTGTGGTCTGTGGGTTGCAGCAGGGTTGCTGCACAGATGGAAACCGATCGAGGAGAGACTCAACCTGGAAATAAGGAGGAATATTCCGATAGTGAGAACAATCAACCCAGGGAAGAGAAGTTGCCTTCAGAAGTTGCGGGAGCTTCATCACTGGAGGCTTTCAAGAAGAGACTTCTCTTCCTCTTCCTCTTCCTCTTCCTCTTTCTATTCTATTCTATTCTATTCTATTCTATCCTATTCTATTCCTATTCCTATTCCTATTCCTATTCCTATATTCTATTCTTCATTCCCATATTCTATTCTATTCTATTCTATTCTATTCTATTCTATTCTATTCTATTCCTATTCCTATTCCTATTCCTATTCCTATTCCTATTCCTATTCCTATTCCTATATTCTATTCTTCATTCCCATATTCTATTCTATTCTATTCTATTCTATTCTATTCTATTCTATTCTATTCTATTCTATTCTATTCCTATTCCTATTCCTATTCCTATTCCTATTCCTATTCCTATATTCTATTCTATTCTATTCTATTCTATTCTATTCTATTCTATTCTATTCTATTCTATTCTATTCTATTCCTATTCCTATTCCTATTCCTATATTCTATTCTTCATTCCCATATTCTATTCTATTCTATTCTATTCTATTCTATTCTATTCTATTCTATTCTATTCTATTCTATTCTATTCTATTCTATTCTATTCTATTCCTATTCCTATTCCTATTCCTATTCCTATATTCTATTCTTCATTCCCCTATTCTATTCTATTCTATTCTATTCTATTCTATTCTATTCTATTCTATTCTATTCTATTCTATTCCTATTCCTATTCCTATTCCTATTCCTATTCCTATTCCTATTCCTATTCCCATATTCTATTCTTCATTCCCCTATTCTATTCTATTCTATTCTATTCTATTCTATTCTATTCTATTCTATTCTATTCTATTCTATTCTATTCTGTTCCTATTCCTATTCCTATTCCTATTCCTATTCCTATTCCTATAATCTATTCTTCATTCCCATATTCTATTCTATTCTATTCTATTCTATTCTATTCTATTCTATTCTATTCTATTCTATTCTATTCTATTCTATTCCTATTCCTATTCCTATTCCTATTCCTATTCCTATTCCTATTCCTATTCCTATTCCTATATTCTATTCTTCATTCCCATATTCTATTCTATTCTATTCTATTCTATTCTATTCTATTCTATTCTATTCTATTCTATTCTATTCTATTCTATTCTATTCTATTCTATTCTATTATATTCTATTATATTCCTATTCCTATTCCTATTCCTATATTCCATTCTTCATTCCCATATTCTATTCTATTCTATTCTATTCTATTCTATTCTATTCTATTCCATTCCATTCCATTCCATTCCATTCCATTCCTATTCCTATTCCTATTCCAATTCCAATTCCTATTCCTATTCCTATATTCTATTCTTCATTCCCATATTCTATTCTATTCTATTCTATTCTATTCTATTCTATTCTATTCTATTCTATTCTATTCTATTCTATTCTATTCTATTCTATTCTATTCTATCCTATTCCTATTCCTATTCCTATTCCTATTCCTATATTCTATTTTTCATTCCCATATTCTATTCTATTCTATTCTATTCTATTCCTATTCCTATTCCCATTCCCATTCCCATTCCTATTCCTATTCCTATTCCTATTCCTATTCCTATTCCTATTCCTATTCCTATTCCTATATTCTATTCTTCATTCCCATATTCTATTCTATTCTATTCTATTCTATTCTATTCTATTCTATTCTATTCTATTCTATTCTATTCTATTCTATTCTATTCCATTCCTATTCCTATTCCTATTCCTATTCCTATATTCTATTCTTCATTCCCATATTCTATTCTATTCTATTCTATTCTATTCTATTCTATTCTATTCTATTCTATTCTATTCCATTCCATTCCATTCCATTCCATTCCATTCCTATTCCTATTCCTATTCTTTTCTCTTCTCTTTTCTCTTCCCTCTTCCCTCTCCTCTTTCATTCTCTTCTCTTCTCTTCTCTTCTCTTGTCTCTTGTTCTTTCTATTCTATTCGTTCGAAGTTACAAGGGCACTAAAAACATTGACTAATGACCATTTTTCACAACCGTTGCAGTATTTATTTATTTTATTTATTTATTTTAATTTGATTTATAAGCAGTCCTCGACTTTCAACAGTTCTCTTAGTGACGGTTCGAAGCTACAACGGCGCTGAAGAAAGTGACTTGGGACCATTTCTCCTACGACCGTTGGTCCCATGATCAAAATTCAGACGCTTGGAAATTGACTCATATTTACGACGGTTGCCATGTCTCTTGGTCGTGTGATCCCCTCTTGCGAGCCTCTGGCGAGCGAAGTCAAATGGGGAGACCAGATTCACTTAACAAGCTTTCTAATTTAACAGCTGCAGGGATTCACAACAACTAAGGTGGTAAAACGGTTGAATTCACAAAGGTTTCACTTAGCAACCAAAATCTGGGGCTCAATTGTGGTCGTAAGTCGAGGACTACCTGTATCCCCAATGGGATCAAGCTGTCGTTGAGTGAATCTGGATTCCCGTCATTGACTTTGCTTGTCGAAAGCTGGCTGGGAAAGTTGAAAATGGCGATCCTATGACCCCAGGATGCTACAACTGTCATAAATGAGCCTGTGTAGCGTAGAGGGCTAATGCCTCCTACTAAAGGCAGCAATTAAGGTCCAGCTGCCTGCAATTTCTGCGAGTTCAATCCTAGCCAGGCTCAAGGTCGACTCAGCCTTCCATCCTTTCTAAGGTGGGTAAATGGAGGACCCAGTTTGTGAGGGCAATAAGCTGACTTTGTAAAATATACGAAAGTATGAAGGCTATTGCTTCACGCATTGTAAGACGCCCTGAGTCTCCAGAGAAGGGCGGCATATAAATCTAATTAAAAAAAAAAGGATGCTCCTTCTGTATGGATTTACCTCAGGATGCTCCTGCTGTGTGGATTTACCTCAGGATAGGAGCCTGGATAACTCAACAGACTAAAAGCATTGTGATTAACTCCAGCTGTCTGCAATTACTGTAAGTTCGAATCTCACCAGGCTCAAGGTCGACTCAGCCTTCCATCCTTTCTAACGTAAATAAATTGAGGACCCAGTTTGTGGGGGCAATAAGCTGACTTTGTATAAATATACAGAAGTATGAAGGCTATTGCTTAATGCATTGTAAGCCGCCCTGAGTCTCTGGAGAAGGGCGGCATATAAATCAAATAAAAAAAAATACATGCCAATTGCCAAGCGACCAAATCTCCATCACTTGACCCTGGGGATGCTACAATGGTCGTTAAGTGTGAATACCGGTTATAAGACACTCTTTTCAGTGCCGTTGTGACGTCAGTCACTAAACCACTGGTTGTAGGTCAAGAAGCACCTGTAGTAGCAAATGCACCAATAGGGTAAACTTAAAAACATCCTCAAGAATGTCTATTTTTCCAAACTCTCAAAACCATAAATGCAGCCAGACTGCCATCTTCAGGTGTTTCTCAGAACTGCAACTTGGAAATCAGAATAACAGAATAACCAAGTTGGAAGGGAATTTAGAAGTGTTTTAGTCCAGCCCTCTGCTCAAGCTGGAGACCCTATACTAGGGATGGCTAACCTTTTTGCCATCGCGTGCCGGAGGGGGCAGGGGGGTCACTTCCTGTCCAACCAGAAGTTGGGAAATGGCGGGGAAGGCTGTTTTTGCCCTTCCCAGACTCATAGGGAGGCTCTGGAGCCAGGTGAGAGAGAAAAGTGGGCCTTCTCCACCACCCCGGAGGGCTGGTGGGAAGTAGTTTCCCTACTTCCCACCAGAAGTAGGGAAACAGCTGTTTCCCTACTTCTGGTGGGCCCAGAAGGCCCAAAAATCAGTTGGCCAGCGCACGCATGCGCACCGGTAAAATAGAATAATGAAATTGGGCATTAAAAAAATGATATAAAATGGGGGTCAGTCTAGATGATCTCTGAAGGGCCCCTTTCTTTAGTATTGGGTTCAAAAGGTAAAAACCACAGAAATAACTAACCTTTCTCAGCTGTCAAGCTCAGCAAACATTATCAGGAGTGAAATATCACCCTTAGCCAAGCAGAGGTAACCACAGATCTAATGGCAGGAACTTTAGATAAGGTTTGCAAGAACACGTGTGTTCCTCTTAAAGCGGGAATTCACGTTAGTACGCTTGTAGGAATTAGTAACAAGGAAATAGGGGGGCGGGTGGGTTTGTTGCGATGGGCTGTCAGAAATGTAACCAATCATAAGATGTTAAAAGTATGTATTTAAGTTAAGGCATCATCATCTGTCGGGATTCAGTGTTTTTGCTTCTTGTGTTGCACTGAATCTGCGCAATAAACCTCTCTGATCACCCATGGAAATCTTTTTTTTAATTATTATTTTTATTTTTTTTAAAATTTGATTTATATGCCGCCCTTCTCCGGAGACTCAAGGCGGCTTACAATGCGTTAAGCAATAGCCTTCATACTTTTGTATATTTATATTTTATACAAAGTCAGCTTATTGCCCCCAGCAAACTGGGTCCTCAATTTACCCACCTTATAAAGGATGGAAGGCTGAGTCAATCTTGAGCCTGGCTGGGATTGAACTCGCCAGTAATTGCAGCAGCTGGATCTTAAATGCTGCCTTTGTAGGAGGCATTACCCCCCTACGCTACTCAGGCTCTTGTGGGTCTTAATTTCTATAACACCGAAGCTGAGCTTGTGTGCCCACTGATATGGTGATAAGTTCGCCTTTACAGCCCTATACATTTCAGAGAAGTATTTGTCCAATCCCTTCTTGAAAACTTCCACTGATGGAGCACCTACATCTTCTGGAGACAAGTAGTTCCACTGTTTAATTGTACTAACCAGTAGCGGGTTTCACTTACCTTCGCTACCGATTCAAAACTGAGTGTGTGCGCTTCTGTGCGCGCACAGAACTTTTGCAAGACAAGAAACAATCAAGAGAAGCAACCGGAAATTAAGGAGAAACTTCTAACAGTGAGGATAATTAACCAGCGGAACAGCTTGCCACCAGAAGTTGTACGTACTTCATCACCGGAGGCTTTTAAGAGACTGGACAGTCACTTGTCTGAAATGGCAAAAGTTCTCTTGCTTGAGCTAATGTAGTTGAAGCGGGATCTGCTAGATGACCACTGGCTAACTTTCTATTCACTATATTCTAAAAGCAGCTATATTCTGAAAGCAGGAAATGCATCCGGTTAGAGAAAGTACAAGCTCAGTTTAAAATCTTTTGATATTCTGAGAGGACCCTTTAGACCTGTCAGAAGATAGGAATGAAATATAGTTACAAGGCTAGTAAGACCAAGAATAGCACCTGGACGGGAAGTCATTTATCACAGAATAATTGTTTGGCAAGGATGATGTAAAACTTTAGTAATAAGGAAATGTCAATTAAAAATAACAAACGTATGTTGACCATATATGGAAAGTTGCTGTGTTAGCAGAATCCTTTGTTCAGAAAAGTATAAAATTGTCATGTAATCATGGACTCTTCACTCAAAGCTAAGATGGGAATCGAGCGTCTGAGTCTTTGCGCAAATAAACTCTTTCTTTGGCTGACTTAGGGATGTTGCTTAGTCACTTCATTCCATAACATAGTGGGGGCTGGACTAGAAGACTTCCGAGGTCCCTTCCACCTCTATTCTGATTCTGATTAGTCCTTTTTTTCATTAAACTAGACGTACCCAATTCCAGCAACCGTTCTTTATATGTTTTATCCTCCAGCCCCCTAATCATCTTTGTTGCTCTTCTCTGCACCCTTTCTAGAATCTCAACATATTTCCTTTATCATGGCAACTAAAACGGGATGCAATATTCCAAGCGTGGCCTTACCAAGGCGAGCTTCGGAGATGCCGAAAAATTGAAAAGCAGAAACACTTCTTCCAAGGTGACCAGAAGTCAAAGAGTATCCGTGACCTGGCTTTCAACAGCAGCTGCTGACTGGATCTCCAAACTCGACATTAAACTTTGAAATGCTATTTCTGTTTTTCTTTTAGGTTTTCTTACTGCTTTTTTAAAATTGTTTTAATTGTTTTTAATCTGTAAAAATGAAGCGTTTTAATATTGTGTGTGACCAGCCATACCCTAAATAAATAAATAAATGAAACCTGCCTTATTTTTAAAGGTTGTGCCACGACAGACATAAAAAGAACAGGAAGTGTATTTTGAATATTGAAATTTTATTCAAATGAATCAGCGGCGGGGATCTTGCAAGGCAATAAGGCATACCGCGCGGAGGTGGGTTTGACCAGTTCTAGAGAATCGTTAGCGGAAATTTGGAATAGTTCGGAGAACCGGAAAATACCACCTCTGACTGGCCCCGCCCCCATCTATTCTCTGCCTCCCGAGTCAGGAGGAAATGGGGATTTTGTAGTATCCTTCCCCTGGAGTGGGGAAGGAATGGAGATTTTACAGTATCCTTCCCCTGCCACGCCCACCAAGCCACGCCCACAGAACCAGTAGTAAAACAATTGGAATCCCGCCGCTGATACTGTGGTTCGCTCACTTTGGATTTATGGTGTCATGTGAACTTAGTGGCTCAATTCACACAGCTTTGAGATGGGTGGACTTCAACTCCCAGAATTCCCCAGTCGGCATGATTTAAAATGGGCGGATATACCAACCAACATAGTGGCTGGGGAAGCCCACACTTAAAGTTGCCATGATTGAGAAATGATTGTGTGACTCACTTAACAGCTGCAGTGATTCGCTTAATAACCGTGGAGCAAAGGTTGTAAAAGCATGCTGGGTAGGGAATTCTGGGAGTTGAAGTCCACACATATTCAAATGGCCAAGGTTAAGGAACCTTGCTTAGTGAAGGCAAAGAATATCCTTGTGTGCCCTCTAGTGGTCAATCAATAATTTTACAGCCCTTTAATGATCTATGGCGGGGTCCTCAAACTTGGCCACTTTAAGACTTGTGGACTTCAACTCCCAGAATTCCCCAGCCAGCCATGCTGGCTGGGGAATTCTGGGAGTTGAAGTCCACAAGTCTTAAAGTGGCCAAGTTTGAGGACCCCTGGTCTATGGTATTAAAACCACACCAATTAAAGGTATGGTTATGAGGTAAATGAGCACTTTACCTCATAAGGTGGAGTGTGAAGGCAATCTTTACGGCCTGGTCAACCCACCGTGGCTAAAACAAGCCATGATCTAGAAAAAGGAGTGAATGCAGAGCACTGTTTGCAATGGAGGAGGAGGGGAGAAGCAGGAGAGGAGGAAGAGGAGGGGGATGGGATGGAGGGGGAGGAAGAAGAAAGGAGGAGGAGGAGGAGGAGGAGGAGGAGGAGGAGGAAGAAGAAGGGAAAAAAGGAGGAGGAGGGCCTGATAAAGTAATTTAAAGGCAATCTGCAATATCTGTTTAACAGAAAATTGAGGGTGTAGAAATGTAATGAGCTACAATTAGCTAAGAAAATGCAAGATTTGATCAGAACAATGGTTTACTCCTGCCTCTCATTTTCAGCATCTTTAAGAGGAAAGGAGGGGGGGGGGACATGATAGTTATTCCAGTATTTGAGAGGTTACCACCAAGAGGAAGGGGCTAAACGTATTTTCCAAAGCAGCCTGAAGGCACGACAAGAAGCAACGGATGGAAACTAATCCAGGAGAGGGGCAACCTACAATGAAGGAGAAACTTCCTAACAGTGAGGACAATTAACCAGAGGAACAACTTGCCACTAGAAGTTACCGGTGCTTCATCATTGGAGTTTTGCAGAAAAGACTGGACAGTCACTTGTCTCAAATGATGTAGGGTCTCCTGCTTCAGTAGGGGGTTGGACTAGATGACCTTGAAGGCCCCTTCCAGCTCTATTCTGATTGAAAAGTCCCTCAGTAGGGCATGTGACAGAGAAATGGTGTGTCTAAGGAAGCGTAACGTTTCATTCAGAGTGCTTTACAGCCCTCTCTAAGCGGTTTCATAGGGTCAGTTTATGGCCCCCAACAATCTGGGTCCTCATTTTACGCACCTCGGAAGGATTGAAAGTAGAGTCAACCTTGAGCCGGTCAGGATCGAACAACTGGCTGTGGGCAGAGTTAGCCTGCAATACTGCATTCTAACTATATCACCACGCCTTCCTTCCTTCCTTCCTTCCTTCCTTCCTTCCTTCCTTCCTTCCTTCCTTCCTTTCTTTCTTTCTTTCTTTCTTTCTTTCTTTCTTTCTTTCTTTCTTTCTTTCTTTCTTTCTTTCTTCCTTTGTCCCTCTTTCCCTTTCCTTCACAAGCAATAACAAACTTATATACTGCTTCACAGTGCTTTCCAGCTCTCTTTAGCCCTTTTTTACAGAATCAGCATCTTGCCCCCAAATAATCTGGATCCTCATTTTACCGTCCTCGGAAGGACAGATGGTCCCTATTCTCTTCCACTCCTTCCACACGGATTTTTTTCTCTTTGTTTTTAAAATACCACCCGGTCCCCAGCAGAGAGAGAGGTGAGCTTGATCTAACTCCGATGGAAGAGAACCTTTGTAGATTAGGGTTGAGCTTGGTGATTTTCCTCCAGATGTTTCATTACCCAATTAAGTAACTTCATCAGTGTGAAGGGAGTGGAGTTTGAGGGGAGGAGGAGGAGGAGGAAGCAGAAGAAAGCAGAAGGAGGAAGAAGAGGAGGAGGAGGAAGCAGGAGGAAGCAGGAGGAGGAAACAGAAGGTAGCAGGAGGAGGTGGAAGAGGAGGAGAAGGAAAAGAAGAAGGAGGAGAAGGAGGAGAAGAAAGAGGAGGAGGGGAAGAAAGCGGAGGAGGAGGGGAAGAAAGAGGAGGAGGAGGAGGAAAAGAAGAAAGAAAAGGAGAAGAAAAAAGAGGAGGAGGAGGGGAAGAGAGAGGAGGAGGAGGAGGAAAAGAAGAAAGAAAAGGAGAAGAAAAAAGAGGAGGAGGAGGGGAAGAAAGAGGAGGAGGAGGAGGAAAAGAAGAAAGAAAAGGAGAAGAAGAAAGAGGAGGAGGAGGGGAAGGAAGAGAAGGAGGGGGGATGAAAGAGGAGGACAAGGAGGAAGGGTGTTAGCTGCTCTTTGAACGAGGTTCTTTTCTTGTAGGTGTTTCATTACCAAACTAGGCAACATTATCAGTGTTAGACAGGAGTGGGTTTTGATTTAATTCCATGCTTTACATGGAATTTTTGGGGATGTGGATTGTGAGCCTGAGATGCAAGCATCATTCACAACCATTACTAGGCCTTTTTTCCCCCTAACATTCTTAGCACATGAAGACACCCATTCACAGAATAACAAAATAAGAGAGTTGGAAGGGATCTTGGAGGTCTTCTAGTCCAACCCTCCTTCATTTATAGGAAAATCAATCCCTTCGTTTAGGAAGTGTGTGAACATGCTGGTGTGTTTGCCGGGGGGTTGGGGGTGGGGGAGTACACAGGGTCGGTGGGGGTGAGGGGTTTCATACCCTGGGTATGATAATCTTTGCTCCTTCTGTATCAGGGGTGAAATCCAGCAATTTTGAGTAGTTCAGAGAACCGGCGAATACCACCACTGGCTGGCTCCAGAGTGGGGAGGGAATGGGGATTTTGCAATGCCCTTCCCCTGGAGTGGGGTGGGAATGGAGATTTTGCAGTATCCTTCCCCTGCCATGCCCACCAAGCCACACCCACAGAACCGGTAGTAAAAAAAAAAGGGATTTCACCACTATGTCCAGGTGTTGGGTCATACTGGAAAATTGACAGAAAGGCTAGAAGGAGGAGTCAAATGAAGATGTAGTTTGGAGTCCTTGTGGAGCCACAAGGAAGATAAGTTTGATTTCCTCCAAAATCCATGAAACCTTGTCTGGTCATTCCCACGGGAAGGCAAACAATCTGGGGAGAGTGTTGTAACAGTTAAAGTAACTACGGCTATTTATAAGAGACAATGGTTACTTTTTCCTGACCGGTGATGAGTCTCTTGCATTGTATGGACAAAGGATTTCCATATTTTGAGATTTTATTTGGTCACGATTGAGTTTTTTGCCAAGTTCCTAACAGGAGACATACAATTAATTTTAGCCTAGGGGCCTATACAGGTAGTCCTTGACTTACAACAGTTTTCTTAGTGATTGTTGAAAGTTACGACAGCACAGAAAAAAGTAACTTATGACCATTGTTCACACTTAACGACCGTTGCAGCCTCCCCTTGGTCACGTGATCAAAATTCAGATACTTGGCAACCGCTTCATACTTACGACCGTTGCAGTGCCCCGGGGTCATGTGATCCACCTTTTGCGGCCTTCTGACCAGCAAAATCAATGGGGGAGCCAGATTCACTTAACGACGATGGCAAGAAAGGTCGTAAAACGGGGCAAACTCGCTTAGCAACTGTCTCGCTGACAGCAAAAGAAATGTTGGGCTCAGTTGTGGTCGTATTTGGTTATGGCTGAGTTGCCGATATTTGCCAAAAATGGCTTAATCTGTTTCAGCTTCGGTGTCTATATGGGCCGAAAGGCTTAAGGGAACTTTTGTTTAATGGTTTTTGGGATCACAACAGTGGTGGTCAGGATCTGTGATTGGAGTAGATCCCAGAGATGGGTTTTTTTTTAGAAAGGCAACTGGACTTTCTTGGGTTTTTTTTTCCTTTTGAAGACATTTTGCTTCTGATCCCAGAAGCTTCCTCAGTTCTGTTGAAGCCGAAGAAGCCGAAGAAGTCTCACAGTTGCTAAGGAAGGGATCAGTGGTGAAATGTCCATTTTGTTACTACCAGTTCTGTGGACGTGGCTTGGTGGGGAGGGGGTTAATATGACTGAGTGGGCGTGGCCAACTTTTTTTTTTACTTTTAAAACCATTTTTTCTACCACTTCTTTGGCTGAAGAGGTTGTAAAAAAAATGCTTTTAAAAGCCTCTGACGATCCCAGCTGACTTGCCTGATTGGCAGAGGCTTTTCCTTTTTTCTCTCTCTTAAAAACATTTTTTCTATAACCTCTTCCGCCAAAGAAGTTGTAGAAAAAATGCTTTTAAAAGCCTCTGACGATCCCAGCTGACTTGCCTGATCGGCAGAGGCTTTTCCTTTTTTTTCTCTCTTAAAAACATTTTTTCTATAACCTCTTCCGCCAAAGAGGTTGTAGAAAAAATGCTTTTAAAAATAATTTTAAAAAAAGCCTCTGATGATTCCGCGGCTCAGCTGGGCAATGGGGGGAGGGCAGGGATTTTTGCTAACCGGTTCTCTGAACCACCCGCCTCCATCGCTACCGGATCGGGCGATCCGGTCCGAACCGGGAGCATTTCACCCCTGGAAGGGATGCACGAGGAGAGGTTGAGCTCCGAAGACAGAAAGAAGAGATGCATCCTGACTACAGACGGAGGACCAACTGATGCTGAGGATGACTTTAGAGGTGGAATGCTATTGGCTGCCGTATCAACTGACGGAATGTTCACGGGGTCAGGCCACGCCCACAATAAACTCCCACCCCCTCTTTCCTTCTGCACCCGACGCACAGGAGACAATCCAGATGCGCAGATCCAGATCTTCAACTCCGTTGCTGGCAACCGCACGCCCGCTGACCTTCCGCCAGCTGAACGAGGCCGCCATCGGAGGGGCTCTGGCCAGGATGGTGCCCATCGAAGTGAGGCTCGTCCACTACGTGGGCGGGTTCAGCGAAGACACCTTTAAAATAGCAAGTCTCCCAAAATCCACATTACTAAACACTTTCAGGTTCCCGAAGCTGCAGGCGGTCCTCGACTTACGACTGTTCGTTTTTAGTGACCGTTCAAAGTTACAACGGCGTTGAAAAACGGAGACTGAAAAAAAAGACCTGTTTTTTCACATTTTGGGACTGTTGCAGCGTCCCCGTGGTCATGCGATTCTCAAAATCCGGACGTTTGCAAAGTGGTTCATACTTATGACGGTTGCATGTTTTGGCGACAAAAGGCAAAATCAATGGGCAATTCCGGATTCCTTTAACAATCGTGTTACTACTCACTTAAGAGCTGCAGGGATTTAACTTAACACCTGTGGCAAGGAACGTTGTCAAACGGGGCAAAATTTGCTTAACAACTGTCTCGCTTAGCAGTGGAAATGTTGGGCTCAATTGCGGTCGTACGTCGAGGACTAACCTGTATTTGATCATATGCTTCCTTGGCTCTGTTTTAGTCAAAAGTTCTTCGTAAGCAAGGAAGCCGGTGGGAACTGTTACTAACAAAACAAGAGAACTAAATTGAATCTCCCTTTTCAAGAGCAGTATATCACTAAACAAGGGGAGAAATTCCATTCCGATTTTTTTTAATTGTTATGTTTTTTTCAGCAGTCGGTGGTTATACAGTAGTGGCCAAAATTGTGGAAACCTTTCGGGAAAAGTGTATTTTTGAGGTTTGATGGCTAATAATGCCACTTTTTTTTTTTGGAGTTTCAAGATAATCCTATTCCACTGCTGGAATGGCCTGGGAATAGCCCAGACATTAACCCAATTGAAAATCTAGGGAGCCGACTAAAGAAACTTGTTAGTCAGAAGCGACCCAGCAATAAAACCCAGTTAATAGAAGCCATCATTTAATCTTGGTTTCACATTATCACAGCTGCAGAACTCAAAGACTTGGTTCCCTCCATGGGAAGACCTTGTAAGGCCATAATTCATGCTAAAAGTTACCCAACTAAATATTAACTGACATAGTGATAATTTTTGTAGATCTCGTTTTTTCTACATGTTTCGCTTTTCTTCTTTATACTGTAACTGCTATTCCAACAGCAAATCCTTCATAAAAGTTATCGTACTACATTCTTGATTAAATTATCTTTTCATCGATATATAATTTTATGGTACTGCTCCCCCCCCCCAAAAATGCAGTGGTATTAGACAGTTTTAGAAAATACACTTTTCCCAAAAGGTTTCTATAATTTTGGCCACTGCTGTATATCTGTTTTCTTTTGATACTCACAAATAACAGGCTGGGTTCTTAGGTGTATATGAACTTGTAATACTCCTGCCTTAGCTGATTAAATCTGATAACTCTGATGGACTTTCTAATCAGCTGGTGGAAGTATTTATTCTCCACCGAATTGTCTAAGCCATGTCTGCCTGTTATCTTTAATAACCCTTATTTATAAAATAGTTACTGTATGATGTTTAACTTTTTAATTGTTACCTCAACTGGGGATGAATAACCGAATAACAGATTTTAGTCCAACCTCCTGCTCCAGCAGGAGGCCTTATACCAGTGATAGCTAACCTCTTTTCCGTCGTGTGCCAAAAGTGCGTGCGTGCCCACACCCATAATTCAATGCGCCCAACAAATGCGCCTGTAACCCCGCTTTTGGCATGCGATGGCACGGTGGGCCTGGAAGACTCATTTTTTTGCCCTCCCCAGGCTCCAGAGGCTTTCTAGGAGCCTGGGGAGGGTGAAAACTGCCTTCCCCACCCTCCCGGAGGCCCTCCGGAGGCCGGAAACAGCCCGTTTCCTAAATTCCGGTGGGCCTGGGAGGGCCGAAAAGCAGGTGTCCGGCGTGTGCATATGTGCTGGAGCTAAGCTAGGATAACACTCGCGTGCCCACAGATATGGCTCCATGTGCCATCTGTGGCAGGTGTGCCATAGATTCACCATCACGGCCTTATACCATCCCGATCAGTCTCTTTTTAAAAAAACTTCCAGCTTCTGGAGGCAAGTTGTTCCACTGATTAATTGTTCTAACTGTCAGGAAAAATTGTTCTAATTGTCAGGACAAGTACTTGGACGACAAAATAAGCATTTTTACCTCCAAAGCATATGAATAAGCAAATATATAGTTTTATACAGAATTTTTATTTTTATTATTATTATTATTATTATTATTATTATTATTATTATTATTAATTAAATTTATATACCGCCCTTCTCCTAATGGACTCAGGGCGGTGCACAGCCAAGAATAAAAGCACTCCAATACAAAATTTAAAATATGAATAAAAGAATTAAATAATTTTGGCCCAACAAATTTAAAAAACCAATAGACAATTAAAATTTAAAACCCATAAAACTTTAGACTTAAAAAGAGGGGGGGGGTTTTACGCCAGCCCAGCTTGATTTTCCCCATTTCTGCATCTTTGCAGTGTAATGTAAGCTATCCTTCTGGGTTTGTTTTTTTTAAATGAAGGTTTTGCCTAAATCTTACGTATTTTCATGTAAAACACTTTGGTTTAATGTACACACTCCCAGGCTTAATTAAAAAAAATAAAATAAGATGGAAAACTACATTGCAACACTCAAAGAATTGCGAATTTCAACTGTGCTTCAGTTCACATATTGATTCGAATGCAAAATATGTTAATATTTAAATGAAAAGTGAACTGATTTCTCTCTATCTTCTCCCAGTGGATTATTGAAGGCTGGTGACAAGTTAGGAGGATCTTAAAAGTTATTCCTCATTGTGGGTTGTTTTTAAGTGGCACCTAACCTTTAAATGGCCCCATCAGAATCCATTTAAAACATGGTTTCTCAACCTTAGCAATTTTACGATGTGTGGACTTCAACTCCCAGAATTCCCTACCCAACGTACTTCAAGGTGTGTAGACTTCAGCTCCCAGAATTCCACAGCCATCATATTTTAAAGATGGATGGACTTCAACTCTCAGAATTCTCAAGCTAGCTTGCTTTATGATGGGTGGGCGGGTTTCAACTCCCAGAATTCCCTGACCAGCATACTTTAAAGTGTGGACTTCAGCTCCCAGAATTCCACAGCAAGCATGCTTTAAAAGGGCGGACTTCAACTCCCAGAATTCCACAGCCATTGAGCTTTATGATGGACAGACTTCAACTCCCAGAATTCCACAGCCAGCATTAAACCTAATCATACTGATTAGGGAATTCTGGGAGTTGAAGTCCACACGTCTTAAAATTGCCCCAGTTCAGAAACAGTGGTCTATAACAGGGGTCTCCAGCCTTGGCAACTTTAAGCCTGGAGGACTTCAACTCCCAGAATCCCAGAGTCACCATGTTTTAAGATGGCTGGGGAATTCTGGGAGTTGAAGTTCTCCAGGCTTAAAGTTGCCAAGGTTGGAGACCCTGGTCTATAATAATGAGGAAGTCTCCTTTAAGTCAAGCATGAGTCCTGGAACTTATTCATGTAATAGTGTTACAAGAAACTATTTATTATTTCTTTTTTTCCCCCAACTTCTCTGCATCTTCTCTTGCATTCCAGTGCAAGGAATACCTGAGACCTTTTAAAAAAACCCTCCAGAGACTGAATTTGCCGAAAGATTACCCAAAGGAAAGGAAGCTAATCTACACCAGAAAAAATCTCAATATCCTTGGGGATCATATCAATATGTTTCTTCTGTATTACTGCAAATCCTGGGAGCTGAAACATTGGAAAAAGTAAGGAAATTACGTTTTCTTTGTAGAAATTGTTAGCTGTAAAATCAAGTTTTTTAGTCCGGTGTGTGCCCTTTGCTAAAATAGGATCTGAGCCAGAAAGGTAGATTAATATCTCTTCGTTTGTGTATAGGTGAAGCATAGGTCTCCTACAGATTCAAGGTGAGAAGACCTTTAGAAAAGTTAAAGATATTCCCTTCTGCGGGCTGAAGTGGCCTCGAAACCACCAAACCTTTAAAGGGCCCCATCAACCTTAGCAATTTTACAGTGTGTGGACTTCAACTCCCAGAATTCCCCACCCAACATACTTTAAAGTGTGTTGACTTCAACTCCCAGAATCCCCCACTCAACATACTTTAAGGTGTGTTGAGTTCAACTCCCAGAATCCCCCACTCAACATACTTTAAGGTGTGTTGAGTTCAACTCCCAGAATTCTCCACTCAACATACTTTAAGGTGTGTGGACTTCAACTCCCAGAATCCCCCATCCAACATACTTTAAGGTGTGTGGACTTCAACTCCCAGAATTCTCCACTCAACATACTTTAAAGTGTGTTGAGTTCAACTCCCAGAATCCCCCATCCAACATACTTTAAGGTGTGTGGACTTCAACTCCCAGAATCCCCCACTCAACATACTTTAAGGTGTGTGGACTTCAACTCCCAGAATTCCCCACCCAACATACTTTAAGGTGTGTGGACTTCAACTCCCAGAATCTCCCATTCAACATACTTTAAGGTGTGTTGAGTTCAACTCCCAGAATCCCCCACTCAACATACTTTAAGGTGTGTGGAGTTCAACTCCCAGAATCCCCCACTCAACATACTTTAAGGTGTGTGGACTTCAACTCCCAGAATCCCCCATCCAACATACTTTAAGGTGTGTGGACTTCAACTCCCAGAATCCCCCATCCAACATACTTTAAGGTGTGTGGACTTCAACTCCCAGAATCTCCCATTCAACATACTTTAAGGTGTGTGGAGTTCAACTCCCAGAATCCCCCACTCAACATACTTTAAGGTGTGTGGAGTTCAACTCCCAGAATCCCCCATCCAACATACTTTAAGGTGTGTGGAGTTCAACTCCCCACTCAACATACTTTAAGGTGTGTTGAGTTCAATTCCCAGAATTCCCCACCCAACATACTTTAAGGTGTGTGGACTTCAACTCCCAGAATCTCCCATTCAACATACTTTAAGGTGTGTGGAGTTCAACTCCCCACTCAACATACTTTAAGGTGTGTGGACTTCAACTCCCAGAATCTCCCATCCAACATACTTTAAGGTGTGTGGAGTTCAACTCCCCACTCAACATACTTTAAGGTGTGTGGACTTCAACTCCCAGAATCCCCCATCCAACATACTTTAAGGTGTGTGGACTTCAACTCCCAGAATCTCCCATTCAACATACTTTAAGGTGTGTGGAGTTCAACTCCCAGAATCCCCCACTCAACATACTTTAAGGTGTGTGGAGTTCAACTCCCAGAATCCCCCATCCAACATACTTTAAGGTGTGTGGACTTCAACTCCCAGAATCCCCCACTCAACATACTTTAAGGTGTGTGGACTTCAACTCCCAGAATTCCCCACACAACATAGTTTAAAGTGTGTTGACTTCAACTCCCAGAATCCCCCATCCAACATACTTTAAGGTGTGTGGAGTTCAACTCCCAGAATCCCCCACTCAACATACTTTAAGGTGTGTTGAGTTCAACTCCCAGAATTCTCCACTCAACATACTTTAAGGTGTGTGGACTTCAACTCCCAGAATCCCCCACTCAACATACTTTAAGGTGTGTTGAGTTCAACTCCCAGAATTCTCCACTCAACATACTTTAAGGTGTGTGGACTTCAACTCCCAGAATTCCCCACCCAACATAGTTTAAAGTGTGTTGACTTCAACTCCCAGAATCTCCCATTCAACATACTTTAAGGTGTGTGGAGTTCAACTCCCAGAATCCCCCACTCAACATACTTTAAGGTGTGTGGACTTCAACTCCCAGAATCTCCCATTCAACATACTTTAAGGTGTGTGGAGTTCAACTCCCAGAATCCCCCATCCAACATACTTTAAGGTGTGTGGAGTTCAACTCCCCACTCAACATACTTTAAGGTGTGTTGAGTTCAATTCCCAGAATTCCCCACCCAACATACTTTAAAGTGTGTTGAGTTCAACTCCCAGAATTCTCCACTCAACATACTTTAAGGTGTGTGGACTTCAACTCCCAGAATCCCCCACTCAACATACTTTAAGGTGTGTTGAGTTCAACTCCCAGAATTCTCCACTCAACATACTTTAAGGTGTGTGGACTTCAACTCCCAGAATCCCCCATCCAACATACTTTAAGGTGTGTGGACTTCAACTCCCAGAATCCCCCATCCAACATACTTTAAGGTGTGTGGACTTCAACTCCCAGAATCCCCCACTCAACATACTTTAAGGTGTGTGGACTTCAACTCCCAGAATTCCCCACCCAACATAGTTTAAAGTGTGTTGACTTCAACTCCCAGAATCTCCCATTCAACATACTTTAAGGTGTGTTGAGTTCAACTCCCAGAATCCCCCACTCAACATACTTTAAGGTGTGTGGACTTCAACTCCCAGAATCCCCCATCCAACATACTTTAAGGTGTGTGGACTTCAACTCCCAGAATCTCCCATTCAACATACTTTAAGGTGTGTTGAGTTCAACTCCCAGAATCCCCCACTCAACATACTTTAAGGTGTGTGGAGTTCAACTCCCAGAATCCCCCACTCAACATACTTTAAGGTGTGTGGACTTCAACTCCCAGAATCCCCCATCCAACATACTTTAAGGTGTGTGGACTTCAACTCCCAGAATCCCCCATCCAACATACTTTAAGGTGTGTGGACTTCAACTCCCAGAATCTCCCATTCAACATACTTTAAGGTGTGTGGAGTTCAACTCCCAGAATCCCCCACTCAACATACTTTAAGGTGTGTGGAGTTCAACTCCCAGAATCCCCCATCCAACATACTTTAAGGTGTGTGGAGTTCAACTCCCCACTCAACATACTTTAAGGTGTGTTGAGTTCAATTCCCAGAATTCCCCACCCAACATACTTTAAAGTGTGTTGAGTTCAACTCCCAGAATTCTCCACTCAACATACTTTAAGGTGTGTGGACTTCAACTCCCAGAATCCCCCATCCAACATACTTTAAGGTGTGTGGACTTCAACTCCCAGAATCCCCCACCCAACATACTTTAAGGTGTGTGGATTTCAACTCCCAGAATCCCCCACTCAACATACTTTAAAGTGTGTTGAGTTCAACTCCCAGAATCCCCCATCCAACATACTTTAAGGTGTGTGGACTTCAACTCCCAGAATTCTCCACTCAACATACTTTAAAGTGTGTTGAGTTCAACTCCCAGAATCCCCCACTCAACATACTTTAAGGTGTGTGGAGTTCAACTCCCAGAATCCCCCACTCAACATACTTTAAGGTGTGTGGAGTTCAACTCCCAGAATCCCCCACTCAGCATACTTTAAGGTGTGTGGAGTTCAACTCCCAGAATCCCCCACTCAACATACTTTAAGGTGTGTGGAGTTCAACTCCCCACTCAACATACTTTAAGGTGTGTTGAGTTCAATTCCCAGAATTCCCCACCCAACATACTTTAAAGTGTGTTGAGTTCAACTCCCAGAATTCTCCACTCAACATACTTTAAGGTGTGTGGACTTCAACTCCCAGAATCCCCCATCCAACATACTTTAAGGTGTGTGGACTTCAACTCCCAGAATCTCCCATTCAACATACTTTAAGGTGTGTGGACTTCAACTCCCAGAATCTCCCATTCAACATACTTTAAGGTGTGTTGAGTTCAACTCCCAGAATCCCCCACTCAACATACTTTAAGGTGTGTTGAGTTCAACTCCCAGAATCCCCCATCCAACATACTTTAAGGTGTGTGGACTTCAACTCCCAGAATCCCCCATCCAACATACTTTAAGGTGTGTGGACTTCAACTCCCAGAATCTCCCATTCAACATACTTTAAGGTGTGTGGAGTTCAACTCCCAGAATCCCCCACTCAACATACTTTAAGGTGTGTGGAGTTCAACTCCCAGAATCCCCCACTCAGCATACTTTAAGGTGTGTGGAGTTCAACTCCCAGAATCCCCCACTCAACATACTTTAAGGTGTGTGGAGTTCAACTCCCAGAATCTCCCATTCAACATACTTTAAGGTGTGTGGAGTTCAACTCCCAGAATCCCCCACTCAACATACTTTAAGGTGTGTTGAGTTCAACTCCCAGAATCCCCCATCCAACATACTTTAAGGTGTGTGGACTTCAACTCCCAGAATCCCCCACTCAACATACTTTAAGGTGTGTGGACTTCAACTCCCAGAATTCCCCACACAACATAGTTTAAGGTGTGTTGACTTCAACTCCCAGAATCTCCCATTCAACATACTTTAAAGTGTGTTGAGTTCAACTCCCAGAATTCTCCACTCAACATACTTTAAGGTGTGTGGACTTCAACTCCCAGAATCCCCCATCCAACATACTTTAAGGTGTGTGGAGTTCAACTCCCAGAATCCCCCACTCAACATACTTTAAGGTGTGTTGAGTTCAACTCCCAGAATTCTCCACTCAACATACTTTAAGGTGTGTGGACTTCAACTCCCAGAATCCCCCACTCAACATACTTTAAGGTGTGTTGAGTTCAACTCCCAGAATTCTCCACTCAACATACTTTAAGGTGTGTGGACTTCAACTCCCAGAATTCCCCACCCAACATAGTTTAAAGTGTGTTGACTTCAACTCCCAGAATCTCCCATTCAACATACTTTAAGGTGTGTTGAGTTCAACTCCCAGAATCCCCCACTCAACATACTTTAAGGTGTGTGGACTTCAACTCCCAGAATCTCCCATTCAACATACTTTAAGGTGTGTGGAGTTCAACTCCCAGAATCCCCCATCCAACATACTTTAAGGTGTGTGGAGTTCAACTCCCCACTCAACATACTTTAAGGTGTGTTGAGTTCAATTCCCAGAATTCCCCACCCAACATACTTTAAAGTGTGTTGAGTTCAACTCCCAGAATCTGTGTTGACAGGGGGGCAGCGGTCGACCCCGAGGCGCCTAATGTGTGGGGTGCCACAAGGGTCGGTCCTCTCGCCCCTTCTGTTCAACATTTATGTAAAGCCGCTGGGTGAGATCATCCGTGGTTTTGGGGTGGAATTCCATCAGTACGCTGATGACACTCAGCTGTACATTTCCACCCCAGACCACCCCAACGATGCCGTGGAAGTGATGTCCCAGTGCCTTGAAGCTGTGCGGGTCTGGATGGGGAGAAACAGGCTTCGACTCAACCCCTCCAAGACCGAGTGGCTGTGGCTGCCGGCGTCCCGATATAGCCAACTGACTCCATCGTTGGTTATTGGGGGCGAATCATTGGCCCCCACGGAAAGGGTGCGCAACTTGGGCGTCCTCCTGGATCCACGGCTGTCATTAGAGGATCATACGACAGCTGTGGCCAGGGGGGCTTTTTATCAGGTTCGCCTGATACGCCAGTTGCGCCCCTTTCTAGATCGGGACTCCCTGCGCACAGTCACTCAGGCGCTCGTCACGTCTCGCCTGGACTACTGTAATGCTCTCTACATGGGGCTCCCCTTGGGATGCATCCGGAGGCTTCAACTGGTGCAGAATGCGGCCGCGCGGGGGATTATGGGAGCGACAGGGCGCTCCCATGTGACGCCTCTCCTGCGTGAGCTGCATTGGTTGCCGGTTGATTTCCGGGTGCGTTTCAAGGTATTGGTAATCACCTTTAAAGCGCTCCATGGCTTAGGACCAGGGTACTTACGGGACCGCCTTCTGCCACCTATTCCCTCCCACCGGCCGGTTCGCTCCCACAGAGAGGGCCTCCTCAGGGTGCCGTCAGCCAGACAGTGTCGGCTGGCGACCCCCAGGGGGAGAGCATTCTCTGTGGTAGCCCCCACCCTCTGGAACGATCTCCCTCCAGATCTGAGAACTATCACTGACCTCCGGACCTTTCGTCGGGCGTTGAAGACTTATTTCTTTCAACTTGCTGGACTTGCCTGATCCCTCCTATTTTTAATATTTTTAATTTTTAATATATTTTAAATATTGTAAATATTTTAAATATTTTAAATTCTAAATTATTTTAAATTGTCTAAATTCTTAGAGTTTAGTTTTATTCGATATATTCAGCCTAAATTTATATGGTTTTTTAGTAAGTTTTAATTCACTGTACTGTTATTGGTTTTTAATCGGCTGTTCACCGCCCTGAGTCCGGAAGGAGAAGGGCGGTATAGAAATTTGATAAATAAATAAAATAAATAAATTCTCCACTCAACATACTTTAAGGTGTGTGGACTTCAACTCCCAGAATCCCCCATCCAACATACTTTAAGGTGTGTGGACTTCAACTCCCAGAATCCCCCATCCAACATACTTTAAGGTGTGTGGACTTCAACTCCCAGAATCCCCCACTCAACATACTTTAAGGTGTGTGGACTTCAACTCCCAGAATTCCCTACCCAACATAGTTTAAAGTGTGTTGACTTCAACTCCCAGAATCTCCCATTCAACATACTTTAAGGTGTGTTGAGTTCAACTCCCAGAATCCCCCACTCAACATACTTTAAGGTGTGTGGACTTCAACTCCCAGAATCCCCCATCCAACATACTTTAAGGTGTGTGGACTTCAACTCCCAGAATCTCCCATTCAACATACTTTAAGGTGTGTTGAGTTCAACTCCCAGAATCCCCCACTCAACATACTTTAAGGTGTGTGGAGTTCAACTCCCAGAATCCCCCACTCAACATACTTTAAGGTGTGTGGACTTCAACTCCCAGAATCCCCCATCCAACATACTTTAAGGTGTGTGGACTTCAACTCCCAGAATCCCCCATCCAACATACTTTAAGGTGTGTGGACTTCAACTCCCAGAATCTCCCATTCAACATACTTTAAGGTGTGTGGAGTTCAACTCCCAGAATCCTCCACTCAACATACTTTAAGGTGTGTGGAGTTCAACTCCCAGAATCCCCCATCCAACATACTTTAAGGTGTGTGGAGTTCAACTCCCCACTCAACATACTTTAAGGTGTGTTGAGTTCAATTCCCAGAATTCCCCACCCAACATACTTTAAAGTGTGTTGAGTTCAACTCCCAGAATTCTCCACTCAACATACTTTAAGGTGTGTGGACTTCAACTCCCAGAATCCCCCATCCAACATACTTTAAGGTGTGTGGACTTCAACTCCCAGAATCCCCCACCCAACATACTTTAAGGTGTGTGGATTTCAACTCCCAGAATCCCCCACTCAACATACTTTAAAGTGTGTTGAGTTCAACTCCCAGAATCCCCCATCCAACATACTTTAAGGTGTGTGGACTTCAACTCCCAGAATTCTCCACTCAACATACTTTAAAGTGTGTTGAGTTCAACTCCCAGAATCCCCCATCCAACATACTTTAAGGTGTGTGGACTTCAACTCCCAGAATCCCCCATCCAACATACTTTAAGGTGTGTGGACTTCAACTCCCAGAATCCCCCACTCAACATACTTTAAGGTGTGTGGAGTTCAACTCCCAGAATCCCCCACTCAACATACTTTAAGGTGTGTGGAGTTCAACTCCCAGAATCCCCCACTCAGCATACTTTAAGGTGTGTGGAGTTCAACTCCCAGAATCCCCCACTCAACATACTTTAAGGTGTGTGGAGTTCAACTCCCCACTCAACATACTTTAAGGTGTGTTGAGTTCAATTCCCAGAATTCCCCACCCAACATACTTTAAAGTGTGTTGAGTTCAACTCCCAGAATTCTCCACTCAACATACTTTAAGGTGTGTGGACTTCAACTCCCAGAATCCCCCATCCAACATACTTTAAGGTGTGTGGACTTCAACTCCCAGAATCTCCCATTCAACATACTTTAAGGTGTGTGGACTTCAACTCCCAGAATCTCCCATTCAACATACTTTAAGGTGTGTTGAGTTCAACTCCCAGAATCCCCCACTCAACATACTTTAAGGTGTGTGGACTTCAACTCCCAGAATCCCCCATCCAACATACTTTAAGGTGTGTGGACTTCAACTCCCAGAATCCCCCATCCAACATACTTTAAGGTGTGTGGACTTCAACTCCCAGAATCTCCCATTCAACATACTTTAAGGTGTGTGGAGTTCAACTCCCAGAATCCCCCACTCAACATACTTTAAGGTGTGTGGAGTTCAACTCCCAGAATCCCCCACTCAGCATACTTTAAGGTGTGTGGAGTTCAACTCCCAGAATCCCCCACTCAACATACTTTAAGGTGTGTGGAGTTCAACTCCCCACTCAACATACTTTAAGGTGTGTTGAGTTCAATTCCCAGAATTCCCCACCCAACATACTTTAAAGTGTGTTGAGTTCAACTCCCAGAATTCTCCACTCAACATACTTTAAGGTGTGTGGACTTCAACTCCCAGAATCCCCCACTCAACATACTTTAAGGTGTGTGGAGTTCAACTCCCAGAATCCCCCACTCAACATACTTTAAGGTGTGTGGAGTTCAACTCCCAGAATCCCCCACTCAACATACTTTAAGGTGTGTGGAGTTCAACTCCCCACTCAACATACTTTAAGGTGTGTTGAGTTCAACTCCCAGAATCCCCCACTCAACATACTTTAAGGTGTGTGGAGTTCAACTCCCAGAATCCCCCACTCAACATACTTTAAGGTGTGTGGAGTTCAACTCCCCACTCAACATACTTTAAGGTGTGTGGAGTTCAACTCCCAGAATCCCCCACTCAACATACTTTAAGGTGTGTGGAGTTCAACTCCCAGAATCCCCCACTCAACATACTTTAAGGTGTGTGGAGTTCAACTCCCCACTCAACATACTTTAAGGTGTGTTGAGTTCAATTCCCAGAATTCCCCACTCAACATACTTTAAGGTGTGTGGACTTCAACTCCCAGAATTCCCCACCCAACATACTTTAAAGTGTGTTGAGTTCAACTCCCAGAATCCCCCACTCAACATACTTTAAGGTGTGTTGAGTTCAACTCCCAGAATTCTCCACTCAACATACTTTAAGGTGTGTGGACTTCAACTCCCAGAATCCCCCATCCAACATACTTTAAGGTGTGTGGACTTCAACTCCCAGAATCCCCCACTCAACATACTTTAAGGTGTGTGTGGACTTCAACTCCCAGAATTCCCCAGCCAGCCACGGTCCCGACTTTGTAAAAATTAGAACAACTTCATCAGATGGGCCTGGTAGAATCTGGCTACTGGTTCATTAGATAAATTTGGGGTTCAACATGTGTCAATGCTTTGAGGTAGAGATCGTTGGCACCAGCTGATGCCAGGCAGAGATAGTCCTCAATTTACGACCAGAATTGGGCCCAGAATTTTCATGGTTAAGCAAATGGTTAAGTGAATCGAGGCCGATTTTATGACCTTAATGGTTGTTAAGAGAACCACTGCAGTGCTTCTGTGGATCACAAAAGTCATTAAGTGAATCGGGCTTCCCCCGTTGCCATTGCTTGTCGGAAGCCAGCCACCCTGGAGCCCACAATTTCTGTCGCTAAAGAAGGCAGCTGTTAAGTGAATTTTTGCCTCATTTTGCAAACTTTTTTTTGCCATCGTTAAGCGATGTTAAGTGGATCATGCGGTCGTTGAGCGAATCGGGCTTCCTCCCAATTGACTTTGCTTGTCGGACGCCAGCTGGGAAGATCAAAAATGGTGAGCCCATGACCCAAGATACTGCGACCGTCGTAAATACATGCCGGTTGCCAAGTGCTCAATTTTGATCACATGACCCAGGCCATGGGGCGCTATAGAACAGAATAACAGGGTTGGAAGGGACTTTGAAGGTCATCTAGTCCAACCTCTTCCCGCTCAGGCAGGAAACCCTATACCCATGATGGCTTACCTTTTTGCCATTGCATACCAAAAGCAGGTGGGAGCGCGGGGGGCTTATGCACACACATGCCCACACCCATAATTCAATCCGCCGCATACACGTCCCTCCTGGGGTCCCCCCGCTTTTGGCACGTGATGGCATGGTGGCCCTGGTACGTCTGTTTCTTTGCCTTTCCCAGGCTCCAGAGGCTTGCTTGGAGCCTGGGGAGGGCGAAAACCCGGAGGCTGGAAATGGCCCATTTGCCAAGTTCCAGTGGGACCAGAAAGCCCGTTTTTCACTCTTCCCAGGCTCCAGAGTCTTTCTAGGAGCCTGGGGAGGGTGAAAATGGCCTTCCCCACCCTCCCACCCCGCCGGAGGCCAGGAATGGCCCGTTTGCCAACTTCTGGTTGGCCCAGAAGACCCGAAAATCAGCTGGCGGAGCTGAGCTTGCGTGCCCACTGATACGGCTCAGCATGCCACAGATTCGCCATCATATAACATTTCAGGCAAACGGTTGCCCCAACTCTTCTTAAAAACTTCCAGTGTTGGAGCATTCACAACTTCTGGAGGCAAGCTATGATGGTTGTAAGTGCAAGGCCTGGTCCTTTTTTTTTTTCTGTTGTAAGTTTGGACGGTCACTAAGTGAACAATCGAACGTTGAGGACTAGCTGCAAAATGCTGTCCCTCCCTGTTTCAGACTGCTCTGGAGGTTTGTCTCCCTTTTCTCAACCTTGGATGAGAAGCAGCTGTATAAACTGTACAGATACAGCAAGACAGACCAATTCACCAAATTCCTGGTAAGGATTATATTCTTATTATTCTATTTTATTTTATATTATATATCCCCGGATCAAGGCCACTGTAGGGGACGCATCCGGCCTTGTCCTGTTTTCATCTCTTCCTTGGTTCACCAGTGGGGTCTCCAGGGGATCTCCCAAAAAGCTGTCCGAAGACGTCTCCGTGGTCATGTGGCTGGCATGACTCAATGCCAAAGGTGCATGGAATGCTGTTCCCTTCCCACCAAAGGGGGTCCCTCTTTTTCTACTTGCGTTTTTTTACGTGCTTTCAAACTGCTAGGTTGGCAGAAGCTGGGACAAGGAACGGGAGCTCACCCCGTGATGTGGCACTAGGGATTCGAACCGCTGAACTGTCGATCTTTCAATCAAAAAGCTCAGCGTCTTAGCCACTGAGCCACTGCATCCCTTACCAGCAAGCCTAGGGACACTCTTATCTTTTTCTCCCATGACTCAGGAAGTTTGATTTGGAACCATCCTTGATTCTTTCTAAAGAAACACATTTCAGCTGTGCCAAGTTTAGTAAAATGCTTATTTAGTAAATTAATCTCCGGAGCTGAATAGGCTACTCATTTATCGTATATCAAAGGGGCTCCTCCAAAACTGTGGGTTTCCCCCCCCCCCCCAAGTGTAATTTCTGAGCTGAAGGAAAGGGATTCGACTTACGACTGCAATTGAAACCAAAATTTCCGTTGTTAAGCATGACAATTGTTAAGTGAGTTTTGCCTCATTTTTATGACCTTTCTGGCAAGACTTGTCCAACGACTCATGTGGTTGTTAAGTAAATCCGGCTTCCCCACTGAGTTTTGCCCCATTTTACAACCTTACTAGCAATAGTTGTTAAATGAATCATCCTGTTGTTCAGTGAAATATAAATAATAAATAACTTTATTGTCATTGTACGAGCCAAGGTGGCACAGTGGTTAGAGTGCAGTACTGCAGCTACTTCAGCTGACTGCTAGTTCAGCAGATCAGCGGATCAAATCTCACCGGCTCAAGGTTGACTCAGCCTTCCACCCTTCCGAGGTTGGTAAAATGAGGACCCAGATTGTTGGGGGGCAATATGCTAGTTAGTATACCGTTGATTGTTGTAAGCCGCCCAGAGTCCTCGGAGAGTGGGCGGCATAGAAATACGATTAATAATAAATACACAGTATACCCATACAGCGAAATTCACTTAACACCCAAAGACCAGGTCCAACACGCATAACAATCCCCAAATACACACCCACCCACCACAATTCCCCACCCCTAAAACCACCCAAACATCCACACAACAGACCAAGTCATGCTGTCTAACAGCTCACTGATGATGGCCCTTTAGTTCCTGGTTGAGTGCAATTATAGCTCTGGGATAAAAACTATTCAGAAAACGTGTGGTCCATCTTCTGCCAGAAGGCAACAGTCCAAAAAGATTGCATCTGGCTTCCTCACTGACTTTGCTTCTCAGAAGCTGCCTGGAAAGGTTGCAAGTGAGGATCACGTAATCCTAAAATATTTCAACCGTCATAAATATAGGCTTGTGGCCAAGTGCCTGAATTTTGCAACTGTTGTAAGCAGTGGTGGGATTCAAATAATTTAACAACCGGTTCTCTGCCCTAATGACCAGCTAGGTGGGCATGGCCATGGTGGGCATGGCCAGGAGGTGTGACAAAATCGGGCTATGTGGGGGGGGGAACTCACTGCCCACCCCATGTCCCGTTTTGGGCCTAGTAGACCTCCCTGTACTTACCTGGGAGCCAAAATGGGGTGCGCAGCGACTCCTGAAAGGGGTGGGGTGGGGCCAGCCATCAGTTTAACTACCAATTCATCCGAACCGGCTGAATTCCACCACTGGTTGTAAGTGTGAGGACCAGTCATAAGCCACGTTTTTCAGGATCGTTGTAGCTTTAAACAGTCGCAACCTGAAAGGGTCTAAATCAAGGATTACCTGTACTAAACCCAAATTTGAAAAAATATTAATTTTGGCCTTTATATAAACCCAGCCACCTTTGTCATTTATTTCACAAATCATGGTTAAACAAACATTGGCTTAATTTGAAGGGGTAACTCAAATGCAACTCTGAAATTCTCCCTAAGTCACTTTTTTCAGTGCTGATATAACTTCGAGCCGTCACTAAATGAACCGTTGTAAATCCAGGGCTATCTGTATGCAAGCCAGCTTTATTTATTTTATTTATTTATTTTTATTTTAATTTATATGCCGCCCTTCTCCGGAGACTCAGAGCGGCTTACAATGCGTTAAGCAATAGCCTTCATACTTTTGTATATTTATATTTATACAAAGTCAGCTTATTGCCCCCAACAAACTGGGTCCTCAATTTCCCCACCTTATAAAGGATGGAAGGCTGAGTCGACCTTGAGCCTGCCTGGGATTGAACTAGCAAGTAATTGCAGGCAGCTGGATCTTAAATGCTGCCTTTGTAGGAGGCATTACTCCCCTACGCTACTCAGGCTCAGTTTAGAAACAGTTGAAATAGGCAATTCTTTTGAGTGTTGCAGTGTGGGTTTTCCAATCTTTTTTTTTTAAAGTAACTACATGGAACAAAAGTATTTTATATGAAAATATGTAAGATGTAGACAAAAAAAATTAAAAATCCCAAGTTCCTTCAAAGTGGTTCCCTGAGCTATGTTCTCTCGAAAACGGCTCCCCGTTACCCATCAGCCACTGCCCGCTGCCTCTCTTCTTCTGGTTGAATTTGCAGAAAGTCTACTGCCGTTTGGAGTATGCAGACATGGCCGACTTGCCCAGTAATAAAAAATGGGCAAAGCTGCGTGATAGGTGGAGGCTCGCCAGTTGTGGTGTGAAGATGCCAGAAGGATGTTTGCACTCACTGTCCGAAAGCTGGGATTTCCCAGAAGGAAACATGCCTACAGAGAGGTAAACAGGATAATAAAACTGGTTTGTCCAGTGGTTAAGGCATCCGGCTAGAAAGTGGGGAGATCATGAGTTCAAATCCTGCATTAAGCATGAAAACCGGCTGGGTGACTTTGGGCCAATCATTGGAAGACTGTGAATTCTAGTTCCGTTTTAAGAATGAAAGCTGACTGGGTGACTTTGGGCCAATCACCAAGAGATGGTGAGTTCTAGTCCTGTTTTAGGCATTCATTCATTCATTCTCTTCTATTTGGACTTATATACCGCCCTTCTCCTTACGGACTCAGGGCGGTGAACAGCCAAATAAAAACCAATACATAAACGTTAAAGTATTATAAAAACAATATAAATTTGGCTGAAAATTTAAAACAGATTAAATAATTAGAAATGAATCAACTCTAAAACTCTAAAAAAAATTTAAAATTAGAAGGGATCAGGCTAGACCTGATCCCTTCATTCATGATTCATGATTCATTCATTTGATTGATAGATAGATAGATAGATTGATTGATTTCATTTTTATACCGCCCTTCTCCAGAAGGACTCAGGGCGGCGTACAGCCATAATAAAAACAATAAAGACACAAAAGTTAAAAAACAATGAAAACAATTCCATAATTAGGACCTGGTTATTTACGGGACCGCCTGCTACCACCAATAGCCTCCCACCGGCCTGTACGCTCCCATAGAGAGGGGCTCCTCCGGGTGCCGTCGGCCAAACAATGCCGGCTGGCGGCCCCCAGGGGGAGAGCCTTCTCTGTGGGAGCACCTACCATCTGGAACGAGCTCCCCCCGGAGATACGGAGGATCCCGGACCTGCGCACCTTCCGTCGCGCGCTCAAGACCTATTTATTCCAACAAGCCGGCCTGACCTAAGTTATTTTCTCCTTTTAATTATGAATTTTAATTTGTTTTAAATTATTGGGGTTTTAATTATCAGCCAAAGTATTTAATTCGTTTTATTCTATTTTAAACTTTTGTATTGAAATGTTTTATTTATGGCTGTACACCGCCCTGAGTTCCCCAGGAGTAGGGCGGTTTATAAATCTAATAAATAAATAAATAAATAAATAAATGAATAAATAATTAGGCCATAATTAAAACCCCAAAACTAAAATACCCATTAAAAACCCATTAAAAATTCATTGTTCCATCAGACCGGCTTGGTGAAATAGCAGGGTCTTAAGGGCACGACGGGAGGCGCGGAGGTCGGGGATCCTTCGTATCTCCGGGAGATTACCTGGGAGATTACCAGGAGGCGGTGAGTTCTAGTCCCGCTTTAGGCATGAAAGTCAACTGGGTGACTTTGGGCCAATCGCCAGGAGATGGTGAGTTCTAGTCCTGTCTTAGTCATGAAAGGCATATGGGTGACTTTGGGCCAATCACCAGGAGATGGTGAGTTCTAGTTCCACCTTAGGCATAAAAGCCAGATATCAAAGTCATATGAAGTGTTACTGCTACTCTATGATGCCTTGGTAAGGCCACACTTGGAATATTGCATCCAGTTTTGGTTGCCACGATGTAAAAAAGATGTTGAGACTCTAGAAAGAGTGCAGAGAAGAGCAACAAAGAGGATTAGGGGACTGGAGGCAAAAACATACAAAGAACGGCTGCAGGAACTGGGTATGTCTAATCTAGTGAAAAGGACTGGGGATGACATGATAGCAGTATTTCAATATTTGAGGGGCTGTCACCAAGAATAGAGTCCATCTATTCTCCAAAGCACCTGAAGGCAGAAGAAGCAACGGATGGAAACTAATCAAGGAGAGAAGCAACCTAGAATTAAGGAGAAATTTCTCAATAGTTAGAACAATCGATCAGTGGAACAACTTGCCTCCAGAAGTTGTGAATGCTCCAACACTGGACGTTTTTAAAAAGAGATTGGACAACTATTGGTCTGAAATAGTATAGAGTTTCCTCCTTGAGCAGGGGGTTGGACTAGAAGACCTCCAAGGTCTCTTCCAACTCTTGGTATTGTTATTCATCTGGTTAGATAGATCTAGCTCCCTCAACTATGCATCATATGATTTAGGTTCTAGACCCGTCATCATCTTCGTTGCTCTTCTCTGCACTCTTTCTAGAGTCTCATCATCTTTTCCGGATCACGGTGACCAGAACTGGATACGCTATTCCAATATCCTAGTGAGGTGTACGGCGGTCTCTCTTTTTTCAAAATTCACAGAAGTTTTCATGGTTTTCCATCAGGTGCTCAACGACCCAGGAGAAGGAAGCAACGGAGCAACACTGTACCGCCTGCGATGTATTTGATGCGCTTTCTGTTACTACGAATGAAGAAACAGCCAGTTCTTCATCCTCAAATCTCTATTAAAGACAACGGCTCTTTTTTTTAAAAAAGAAAAGTTCATTAAATAAGAAATTACATTGTTGGATGACTTTAATTCGACTCTTTTGAATTTCTGAAAGCGCTCGAGACTTAAGGCTTTTGCAGACATTTATTTATTTAGTTATTTAATTCGATAGTTCGATTTATATATGCCGCCCTTCTCCGGAGACTCAGGGCAGCTTACAATGCATTAAGCAATAGCCTTCATACTTTTGTATATACCTGCTTAGTAGGGCTTTTTGGGCCCCCCTCCAAGCGGTGTTCTTTTTTATACAAAGTCAGCTTATTTCCCCCACAATCCGGGTCCTCATTTGACCTACCTCGAAAGGATGGAAGGCTGAGTCAACCTTGAGCCTGGTGAGAATTGAACTCGCAGTAATTGCAGGCAACTGGCAGCTAAGTGCTACTTTAACAGCAGCAGTTTAGTCCACTGTGCCACCAAGGCTCTAGACCCGTGATGGCGAACCTATGGCTCGCGTAGCCATATTGGTGGGCACGCAAGTGTTGCCCTAATTCAGCTCCAGCATGGATGTGCGCACCGGCCAACTGATTTTCAGGCCTTCCGGTCCCACTGGAAGTTGGGAAACTGGCTATTTCCGGCCTCCGGAGGGCCTCCTGGGGGATGGGGAAGGCTGTTTTTGCCCTCCCCAAGCTCCTAGAAAGCCTCTGGAGCCTGGGGAGGGCGAAAAATGGGCCTACCCGGCCCACCATGCCATCACGTGCCAAAAGCAGGGGGAAGTGTGAGTGGGGTCACTTGTGCATGCGTGGAAGGGCGGGGCTCATTGAATAATGGATGTGGGCACCCGCAGCCACGACCCCCCCCGCTCCCCCTGCTTTTGGCACGCGATGGCAAAAGGGTTAGCCATCACTGCTCTAGACATTTAGCAAAATATCCAAAATCCCGCTTCCTAATGCAATGTTTGTGGCAATTAGCATTAAATTTAGCACCTGTACGGCAAAACCTTTTTCCACTTATTGTACGGAAGGGGTTGCAAAGCTCCGGGGTGGGAGGAGTCAGGTTTGGCCCATCCCACTTGCTCCAGCAGAAGAGGCCTCCTGAAACAGAGGCATTCAAGGTAGATGTGTTTGTCTATATAGGCTTATACTTACGATCACAATCGAGCCCCCAATTTATGTGGTTAGGCGAGACATTTAAGCGAGTTGTGCCATTTTTTAACCATCTTTCTTGCCACGGTTGTAAAAGTGAATCACCGCAGTTGATAAGTAGGTAACCTGGTTGATAAGTGAATCTGGCTTCTCCATTGACTTTGCTGGTCAGAAGGTCAGATACTGATTAACCAACTTGAAAGGGAGCTTGTAGGTCATCTAGTCCAACCCCTTGCTCAAGAAAAGACCCTACAGCATTTCTGACTGATGGTTGTCCAGTCTCTTCTTGAAAGTTTCCAAGGATGAAGCTCCCACAATTTCTGAAGGCAACTTCTGTTCCACTGGTTCAGGGGTGGGTTCTAAATTTTTTTAATACCGAACCTGTGGGCGTGGCTTATTTTGTGGGCGTGGTTTGGTGGTCACGTGACTATTTAGGATTTAGCAGAGGTACTGATCTACCAGGCTTTTAACTGTACCAGTCTACTTATTGGTTTTTGGAGGCACTGGTCTACCCATTTATTTTTGCAGGCACCGGTCTACTCGTTTGTTTTCGGAGGCACTGGTCTACCCATTTATTTTTGCAGGCACCGGTCTACTCATTGGTTTTTGGAGGCACTGGTCTACCCATTTATTTTTGCAGGCACTGATCTACTCATTTGTTTTTGGAGGCACTGGTCCACCCGTTTATTTTTGCAGGCACCGGTCTACTCGTTTGTTTTCGGAGGCACTGGTCCACCCGTTTATTTTTGCAGGCACCGGTCTACTCGTTTGTTTTCGGAGGCACTGGTCTACCCATTTATTTTTGCAGGCACCGGTCTACTCATTTGTTTTTGGAGGCACTGGTCTACCCATTTATTTTTGCAGGCACTGGTCTACTCATTTGTTTTTTGGAGGCACTGGTCTACCACCACACTGGCTTTTAACACTGATCAGCTGTAGGGCGGCCCTTTGAAGCCCTGCTGCAAGAGTTTAAACAGTTTTTTTCCTTCTAGCCCATCAGCTGGGACTCAGGAGGCAGCAATAGATTGGGAGTGGGACCAAATAAAAGGTAAGAATAATGCGGCGGGAGGGGGGACAAACCGGTTCGGTGACGTCATATCGTCACCGCTACCAGCTCAGCAGAACCGGGCTGAACCCACCACTGCACTGGTTGATTGTTCTCACTGTCAAAAAGTTTCTCCTTATTTCCAGGTTGAATCTCTCCTTGATCAGTTTCCATCCATTATTCCTTGTCTGGCCTTCAGGTGCTTTGGAAAATAGTTTGACCCCCTCCACTCTGTGGCAGCCCTTCAAATATTGGAAGGCTGCTATCCTGTCTCTCCTGATCCTTCTCTTCATGAGACTAGCCAGGCCCAGTTCCTGCAACCGTTCTTCCTATGTTTGAGCCTCCAGTCCCCTCATCCTGGCTGCTCTTCTCTGCACTTTTTCTAGAGTCTCAACATCTTTTTTATAGTGTGGTGACCAAAACTGGATGCAGGATTCTAGACGTGGCCTTACTAAGGTCGCAAATGGGGCTCGTGTGACCTTGGGATACAGCAACAGTCATCAGTATGAACCGACTGCCAAGCGTCTGGATTTGGATCACATGATCATGGGGATGCTGCAAGTCGTAACTGCAAAATAGTCACAAGTCGCATTTTTCAAGTGCTGTTGTAACCTTGGTCACTAAATGAACTGTTGTAAGTTGAGGGCTACCTCTGCATATGAAGTGGAGATGCATTGTCACAAGTGAAGCGCTGCCCGTTCTGAACGCACCTATACAAAAGGGTTGTGAAGTCGCACTATCTTGCAAAATTTGACCCTCCTGGATGGATACCATGAAAAGAAGCCGCCTATCAAATTGTTAAAACTGTTCCTCCCCCCTCGTTTTTTTAACTTCCTTCCTGTCCTTCGAAAAAAATAGGAATTCTTATGGAAGATGAGCGGCAAAGTTGAAGAAAGTTTCAAGACGGCAGCAGGTGATTCCCAATGACCACCCAATGATACAAGGACTAGAGTAACATCAGAGAGAGATCTGTGACCTGTTAAAAGTTTTTTCTAGGTCCCCAAATGCTCCAGGGTCATCTTAAGAATAGTTCAAAACTGACATCCCTAAAACAACAATATTCAAATTGGTTTGGTCTTTTCCCAGAGAACTTTGTATTTCTTTTACCGAAGAGTCCTTGGTGCTCTCTGAGCTTGGTTGGGGGTTTTTTTGCTGACGTTTCATGACCCAACTAGGCAACATCATCAGTGCTAGAAGGGAGTAGGATTTGTAGAGGAGGATGGCTGTGTGGTCCTTGGTGCTCTCTGAGCTTGGCTGTTTTCTTGCAGATGTTTCAAGACCCAAACTAGGTAACCTTGAAGAGCCTTGGTGGCGCAGCAGACTAAAGGGCTGTTAAGTAGCACCAGCTGCCTGCAATTACTGCAGGTTCGAATCTCACCAGGCTCTAGGTTGACTCAGCCTTCCATCCTTCCGAGGTAGGTCAAATGAGGACCCGGATTGTGGGGGCAATAAGCTGACTTTGTATAAAAAAGAACACCGCTTAGGGGCCCCCCGAAAAGCCCTACTAAGCAGGTATATACAAAAGTATGAAGGCTATTGCTTAACGCATTGTAAGCCGCCCTGAGTCTCCGGAGATGGGCGGCATATAAATCGAACCAATAAATAAATAAATAAACATCATCAGTGCTGTATCATAATGAGAGCAAACCCACTTCCCTTTTACCACTGATGGTAGCCAGTTGGGTAACAAAAAATCAGCAAGAAAACCACCAAATTCAGACAGCACCAAGAAGCCCAGAGTTTTCCTTCTTCTCTTCCTCCTCCGCCTCTTTGCACTGATGATGTTATCTAGCTGGGCCATGAAACGCCTCCAAGAAAACAACCAAGCTCACAGAGCCACCAAGGAGCCTTAAGTTCAACCGTAAGCTATATAGGTATTATTTTCTATCGGGTGTCTTTCTAAATCAGCCAAATATTACACATGCGCACACGTGCAGGAACACTATATTTATTAAGTCAATAGTTCATTTTAGCAATACAATTACAGAATATCACAATGTTGGTTACAAACATACTCAGGATGGTTGGATGTGTACAAAGAATAAAATTCAAGCACGGCGGTCTGGCGTGATATCAGATACAAAAGAGGGACATGGGATGGCCAAGGATGATCAAAAACGCCTTCATATTAAGTTAACAGTGGCACAGAAAAGATGACGGGATTTGGATTTAAGAGACAGTGGGTGGTTTGACTCAGCATTCGGCTGGTTTGCTTCCAACAACGTTGCTGATAAGACAGTTTCTGCTTAATATATGTACATATTTTAATCCCCTTGTTAAGATCCATGGAGTATTAAAAAATAAACGAGTACTGAAACTGGTAATATTTTAAATAAAAAATAAAAACTCATCCAAACCCTCCCACCCCCAGAAATAACGCTAAAGTTTTTTCCCCCTCTGTTTTAAAATCTTATTTTCATGGCAACATAGCTCATATCAAGGAATATGCATACAAAGGAAGCTGTGGGATGGTTACACACATGGTACCTGGTGAGGGTTAGTGACCCAACACTGAAAAAAAAAAAAAACCTGGATGTCAAAAACACCAAGTTTCTAGATATCTCTATATATTTATATAGCATATATATTTTTTTCCATCTTAATTTTTTTTTCTTTTAATGTCTTCAAACCAAAGAAATCTGCACTTAAAAACAACGCACTAAGGCCGCTTCATGCGATTAAGATACCTACAAGTTGCCGTGATAGTACTGTATTTGCTAAAGAGAATCCGGAAAATGGGGTTTTCGTGGGAAAAGGGAGGTGGGCTTCGCTGCCTTAAAAAACATTCCTGAGTTTGGGGAGGGGAGACAAAAACGCACGGAGCCTTTTCGCATTTCCAAAAGGAACCCTAACTGCAAAAAACCCGTCTTCGCCACATGACCATCTCCTTCACCCCTTCTCTACAACGCAACAGGACACGAGGAGCCAAGAGACAAATCCTGCCACAGGATCAAACCTGCGTCAAAACCCAAAACCAACGAAAAGTTTAAAAAGAAAAATAGCCGTTAACAAGCAAAACAGACATTGCTATTCAGGATTGAATGTTGAAGCCAAGGAACATGATGAAAAAAATTATCTTATCTTGGTTCCTCTCCTCCGTAATGGGCCAGCTTTGACCACAAGGCAAAAAAAATTATTCAACATCTAACTGGGTGCTGGGTTTTTTTTTTAAAAAAACTGGGAGTGATGGGAACGGTGGTCCAATCCACGCGGAAGGCACCAAGTTTGGAGTGGCGTCAGTGTCCGAAAAGAAGGCACGAAGGCTGTGCACGCTTTAAAAAAACAACAACCAAAAAACAACACAATTCGGAGGAATTGCTGCAGACAAGGTGAGGGCAGCACCTCTCTGCAGTTCATTCAGACAGCTCTTCTATTTATTTTTTTCCCCCCAGGTTGATTTGGGGGGGGGGGGGAGAGCTGTAAGAAAGATACCACTTTCAGTTTGGTAATCGGAAGGGATCGAATGATTCCTTAAAATGGTTGACTCTATTGTCAGGGTTTCTTGTTAGCGGCCCGGATGAAATCACAACTCCTTTCACAGGTTAGGCAGAGGTCTTGGGGTTTACCTGAGGTCTGCAGCAATTCTCCTGATCCCACGTTGAAGCCTACGTCGCTCTAGGAGGCATGTGAAAGACGTATGACTGCTAAGGGCTGTCTTTTTTCCCCCCACCCCGTGGTTACGAGATCAATTTTGGATACGCACGGAGTGTGAAACACGGTCATCGGTGGTACTAAAAAGGCATGGTCCTAAGGAGAGGGAAGCTGGTTGCTCTCCCCAACACCTGGTCCTCTTTCTAAAGCCAGTAATTTTATCTGCCCTTAAAAAAAAAAAACTAGTTGGGATGGGATTAAGGGAGAAGGACATAGATGGGATGACGGTTACAAAGACATGGAACGCCCATGGGGGAAGGCAACTGCATGGAGTTTTAGACCCGGTGCAGAGAAAATAGCATTTCAGGATGCATTTCAATTAAATCTGGTCAATTATAAAAGACAATGTTTGGGCAATTTTACAAGCTCTCTCGGTTTTGGTGAGAGACTCCAAATTGTCCGAAGGAGTCTTCCACTTTGGCTAGATTGTTCTCCTTCGTGTATAGAAGCAGACAAGTTCAAACTATTGTTCTAGGTCAAGCCACGAAGGGATTTGCATCCAGACCGTTTAAAAACAAGTCACCTCAAACCGCAAGCAACTTGGTACCAGCTCCATACATGCACCTGGAGGGGAAAAATGGATCCTGAACTCTGCCTCTGTAGATATCCACCCAAAGGAAACACAACTTTCTAGGCCTCACAAATAGGTTTCCACAGAATCAACCGCTTAAATCCAGAAACAAGGTGATCATCCCTATTCTGATTGCCTGGTTAAAGCATCTGTCCACCAACTTCTGTTTGGAACCCAAAGTCCTCAAAATTCACAAAGGATTACCAACAGGTGTTATAGTTAGGGTAATGGTCTTTGCTTAACTAGGACACCATGAAGGTAACAAGACTGGATGAATTGGATTATCCTATTTTCTTGCTTCATCACCTTCAGCCAAACTTCAACTTAAGGCCAAAATGAAAGAGAAATTGAACAAATGCATTGCTTCTGAACAAGACCTACACCTGAAATGTTCTTTCAAGAGCCATTTAATTCTTTAAAGCAGCTTCGAGAAGCTCTGTGTGGGAAAAATTCTGCAATAATAATTATTTTATGGAAGGAAGAAGAAAAAGGACCTATAATAGCAACATGTCATAACTGTGTCAGATTTTAAGTCTCTGCTCTGCTAGTTCCCCTGTTTCCCTAATGCCCATTGCTCTCACCAATCACAATCCTGATCAAATGGGCAAAATAATTTTGAAGGTCCAACATGAGTTTTCAGAACGCCAAAATCCCAAGCAAAGGAAGGAGCAAACATTTTCTATTTCACTGCTGGGGAAAAGGACACTTTGCTTGCAACGGGGTGCCTCTTCATATATTTATTACAATTTTGACTAAAACCTAATCAAAGCGCTTAACACGACTGTGCAAAATTATTTCACAACGCAAATTCTCAGGAGTAAGGAGAAAGGGGTGGGGGGAGGAATGACACCCCCCCACCCTGGGACTTGCAAAAAAACCCTTAACTTCCAAAGAGTGTAACAACTGGAGTTTTTCTGTGTGCAACAGTTTAATTGTCTTAGACTTGAATATCCCCGTAATCTCTCAGCCTTTAATTAACAGCAACACGCCTGAAGTTCGGTGTAGTTCAACACAACCACATAGAGTTTGCCCTTCACTCTCTTTTTCAATGGGTACCATGGCATGCTGGCAGTGTTCAAAAGTGACTCTGAAGTCTGACATTTATACTTTACAAGAATTCTTCTGCTCCCAGTTGCCCTAGATGAGGGAGCCTCCAACCTTGGCCAAAGACATGTGGGCTTCAACTCTCAGAACTCCCCAGCTGGCCATGAGGAATTCTGGGAGTTGAAGTCCACAAGTCTTAAAGTTGCCAAGTTTGGAGATCCCCTGATCTAGATAAGAGCTTATTGGGATTTCTAGGTAGTGAAGGCAAAGGGATGGGGAAAAAAGAATAATTTTGGCTAAATTACTTTAAATACTGGGACGAACAGATTAGATAAACAATTCCTTGCAAATACAAAATATCAAACTGCACAACTGGCTCCTTGTGGTGCCACTGTGCGTGATTCACTGAGGAATGCAATTTGGATCTTCTACTTTAGTGATCAAACACATTCTCGTGCTCCAAAATCCACCCATGATGTAAAACAAGTGATATGGATTAAAAAATAAACATATATATCATTGGCAACATCAGCACTTGAACTGGCACAGGAAGGATAACACCACCTCAAAAAAACACCAACTTGAAATTGCTCAAAGCTCACCAATATTTCCCAGCCCCGTCTTTCCAGCAGCCAAAGATTTAAAAGAATTAACTTGTGAGTTTTGTCAAGTTTCTCCATCTGGTTTTGAGTTCAAACTATCCATCGATCCAGTCATCGCCCCCCCTCCCCCCCGAGTTTTAATTGCAATTTCAGGAAAAAAGAAAGCAACTGCAGCCAATTTTCCACATGCTTTATATTACCACATCATCCCTCACCTCCAGTGACCTGCAATATAACAGGCGGGGGATGATGGGATTTGTGATCCAATAGATCTGGAGATGGCTGGGGTGGGAAAGACTGGTCTAAGATTTCAGGGAGGCACCCTGGAATTAAACTTGCTGCTGGTCATCCTGAGGAAGAGCAAGGCTTTCAAGAGAATGGGGGTGGGGTGGGGTGGGAGTCGGTCAAGGATTTTGCATGACTATTTGGTGGTGAGATTTTAGAGTGTCATGATTTTCAAAATCAAGGGACCTAAAGAGCCAGCATCTCAGTTCGGACGTCATGGCATCAACACAGGTCTGGCTAATTCTGCAATGAAAAATTTGGGAGGATGGAGCTGCAAGTGATGAAGCAACTCTGAAGGAAAAAAAAACTTTCTCTAAAGTTGGAGACAGTATTTCCTGTGTTTTCACTGCAAGTGAGTGTTCCAGGCATATTTCTTTTGGATACTGTCCTCTTCTTCCTACTATAGGACGGTGCAACATGCCAGCACAAAAACCGAAACAAAAAGCGTGGATTGATTTAATTTTCCCTTCTGGGATTTCAATCAACTAAATGCAACTGAGAATATAAACCAACATGATTTAGGAAACAGGCAGCTTTTGCATGAGAGGAGATAGGGAAGGAGAGAGAGAGAGAGAGAGAGAGAGAAGCCATGGTTTTAAAACCTACGATGGGGAATAAAGCAAAGTGAAATGTTTACATTGCCACTCTGATGGAGAATCCCGCTTAAAGACAAAAGTTAACAATGGGAATCGAAAGGGCCAGGGGAAGCCCAAAGATCCAGAAACCAAACGAAGAAACAAAGAACTCTCCAGACAAACTAATCAACGGCTGTGTCCCTAAAAGAATGAACCTCTTAGCAACATATCTTATTATTAGACTCGGGGGGGGGGGGGGGGGGAACAACAGCCTTAAAATATTAAGAGCACCCGTACAGCTGTCTGCAAACAGGACTGAAGATCCGCAAATTCTTACTAGAGACATCAACCCAAGTGGAGGAGTGGTTTTCACCTGTCCTCGCTGCCCCAAATCTTTTGGTCAGAGTCCCAAGGCAAGAGGGATTTCTGACTGCCAATGTTACACCTCCCAAACCTCCTTTTCAAGGAACTGATCCCGAACTCAAGACGCCATGCCCCCAAATCAAAGGCCAACCTCCGTGGAACCAACTGTCAACTCTCTAAAGTATGTTTTTGCACCGGTCTGTCCCCACATAAAATTTGCTTCCCAAATTTTTTCACCAAAGAATTATAAAATGCCCCGCCTCCAGGAAAGAAAGAAAGAGAAGAAAGAAAGAAAGAAAGAAAGAAAGAAAGAAAGAAAGAAAGAAAGAAAGAAAGAAAGAAAGAAAGAAAGAAAGAAAGAAAGAAAGAAAGAAAGAAAGAAAGAAAGAAAGAAAGAGGGAGAGGGAGGGAGGAAGGAAGGAAGGAAGGAAGGAGGGAAGGAAGAAAGGAAGGAAGGAAGGAAAAAAGGAATTCTTAAAAGGCACTAGTTCAAAACAAAAAGGACTGTCCTGCAATATTCTACTTTAAAAGCCAATGGTATTGCTATATTCAGGATAAAGAGGAATATATAAAGCCACTCATTGTTATTTTTTGTGGAGTCCATGACTTTGAAAACAGACAGGCAGATCTTTCATTCCCCTCCCACCAAAAATTAAAACGGCAAATAAAATTCATTCCGAATCCTAGAGGTGCTTTCTGCTAGCCAAAGCTCTTTCCTTGGCAGCTTATAAAACCCCTGAAAATAGGGGCGGCTGCCCACCAATACTTTCATATACAGAGACAATGTCAGCGTCTCCATATTTAAAACTGAGGTAAGAGCAAATTTTTTTGTTTCTGCTTTCCAAACTGGGCACTGGACTCCCCCAGGTCTTTCAAAATTTCAATTATTACGTCAACATTTAAAAGACAGTTCATCATTTAAAAGAAAAAGGCAACCCCACCCTCAAATTAAGACAAACTAGTGAGACAGGCATTAATGCTTTAAAAAAAAAGGAAACGCCAAGCATTTAAAAATGAAGTTAAGGAAATCGTGTTGTGGTCGTTTGTTCGGTGTAACAAAAATAATGAGGCTTAAAAACAGAAAGAGGAGCAAAAGAGACGGTGATTGCCTTGCTGTGCTTTTTCTTCTTCTTCGGATATTATTTCAGTGACCTCTGCAAAGTATAAAAAGGAACGGTCATCTCCAAAGATATAAAATAAAATAAAGCCAGATACTTTAGAAGAAGAAAAAAAAGAACTCAGCACAAGCAAGTTGCAGCCTTTAGAGACAGCCAAGTTTGAAAAGGCAGAAGGGGAGGATGGAGAAGCGTTTTTAAAAGTTTTGTTTATGCAAAAACAACATATAAGTGTGTAATCCATAACAGTTTAAAAGGCATGATCACTGCAATGGCTGAAAACGGTGGAAGCTGCTAATATATTCTCTGTTCTGTCTTGCCATGTCTCAGGTATTGTTGAAAATGCACCCTTCATTAAATTAATCTACTGGGTCAAAAGGAATGGGGGGGGGGGTGGTGGCAATGAGAAACAGTACATAAGGCACTGTTCCACGACTTCTTTTTCGAAGGGCAGGCTGGTCCCCTTTAAATTATTCTGGTCCTGTCACCAAAAAATAAAAATAAAAAAAAATAAACCAAATAAACACCTTGCCTGTATTACAAGAAGAAAGCAAGTGGAGGCCAAGAGGTTCATTTTGGAGACTTCTCACCACGGTGGTGCGAACCTACTGGTCCAGTTCACACATTCTTCTCAAAGGCCCAAAGAGCTCCTTTGCAAACACGTGTTCCTTCTCCAAAAAAATCTCTGTTGCTTTAAAAAGTGAGAAGGAGAAACCTTCCCAGCTTCTTTCTGTACATGTGCAGGTTTTTGCTTTTCAATCTTTTTTAAAAATTTATTTATTTAAAGCATCCATACTGTGGAGAGATCTGGGTGCAGAGGACAAAAAGGGGTTTAGGAGCAAGGAAATTCTTGAACCAGCTATTTCTGGCATTGTGGGTCAATGGCAGATTGCCATTGCTGCATGAGCCCAGGAAAAGATGCCCCCCCCCACTCCCCCGGGACAGAAGCTAGGTGTCCGGACCATACTTTTCCTCCTTTGCATCCAGATTCTGCAGGCCCTAATACTGAATAAAAGTCTCTGTTTTATTGTAGGAAGAAAATAATCCTGGCACCCTCTTTTCTCAATTAAGAATGCAACTCTTTAAAAACTGTTAAATGGTTTTATTTCTCTCTAAGTCTTTGCAGCGATTTTTCGTAAAGTGGCTTTTTTTAGAACAAAAAAAAATTATTTTTTTTGGAGATTGTTAGAGATCTCTCCCACCCCCACGCGCGTACATGCTCGTGTGTACGTGTTTGTGAACCACACACATACACACGCACGCACCGTGAACCCAAACAAAATACGCTGTGCTCATGCTCGTGCATATTAAGCACATGTCCGGCTCATGGTCACTCCATCAAAAGTTGATGTCATCCCCAAAATGAGGATTTTTATGGACTGGACCAGTGTTTCAATGTATTTTTATATATATATATAAATATATATAAATATATATATATATATATATAAAAACAGCTCCGGGAAAGGAGGGGAAAAAGGAAAAAAAAAATGAAATATGGTTTCGAATTTCACAGTATGACTTTTCCCGTGTAAATCTGGGGGAAAAATGAAGAAGGAAACAAGAATTGGTAAAATTGACCAAGTTCCTTAGCAAATGGGTCCTTCGACGGTCTGAGACATCAGGAAAGACTGGACAACTTGTTCAGTTGATTGAGGACTGGTGCTTACATCCTCCAGGGCATCTGTGACTGAAAACTGCCGATCCCGCAATCGGTTCCAGTTGGCTAAGATGTTGTGGTATTCAAATACTTTCTCGTAATTGCCAATGGAGTTGTACAGTTTAATGAGGCCCCTGTAGTCATATTCTAGTCCGCTGTAACCTTCCCCGAAAAGCTTTTTTCCTAAACAACAAAATCGGAAAACCGAGAACAATATTAAAGGCTGCCATATTAAAGTGTGTGATTTTTGTGTTTTAAAATTATAGGTAGAATTATAGATAGTATATCGATAGAATAGAATTAAAAAAAAAACTAGAGTAATTTTTTGGGAGTGTGAATAACTGGTTTAAGAAATGGACCTCTTCAGATTCTTCCAAGGAAGTTTGGACTTATAGACAGAATAATCCATGGGGGGGAAAGAGATCCTGGAAGAATTCCAAAGTTTCTTTTTCTGGGAAGAAGCCATTATCTCCAACGACTAGAAAAAAGCTTAACTGTTTGCTCCAAACCCTTTATTATTCTTCCTGCTTTCTTTCTTCAAAGGGAATTTACATTAATTCCCTTAATTACACCCAATGATTAACCAGTTAATAATGTAGGTCTAAATTATGAATCTGGGATCTTACTTTAAATGCTTTAAAACACAAGGACCAGGAGAAGCTAAGTGGTTAGATGGATCTCCCAACAAGCTTGCTTCAACTGGCTATAAAAATCAATCCATATATGTATGTATGTATGTATGTATGTATGTATGTATGTACGTACGTACCTACCTACCTACCTACCGTCTGTCCGTCTGTCTGTCCATCCATCCATCCATCCCTCCCTCTTCCTCTCTCCCACTACCTCTCTCTCTGAATCTATGTATCTACATTTATATCTGTCTGTCCGTCCGTCCGTCCATCCATCAATCTAATCTTTCTACCTATCCAGCCATCCATCTATCATCTTTCTTCCCCTCTCTCCCTATCTCTCTCTTTGAATCTATGTATCTACATCTATATTTATTTTCGTAGATTTTCATGGGTAGAGGTATGCAAGTCTTGATATATTCGGGTCTTTTCCCGTGTAAGATTGAGAGTATCTTGGCGACGTTTCGACGAGATCTCATTCGTCATCTTCAGGCTGTTGTCTTCGGCTTCGTGCTTGTGCGAGGAAAGCGTGATTGGAGCTGCCATTTCTCTATAAATACTGGTGGGGAGGTGCGGGGTGCTAACTTTGTTGCTGTGAGTGGGTTGGTTGCCTGTGTTGTTACATCTTGATTGGTTGATGGAGTTAATGTTTGCAGATTAGTCAGCTGTTTCGTAACGTCCTGTGTGTTCGTCTATGGGATGGGTTTGGGTTTGAATCTGGTGAGGATGATTGGTGGTGGTGTCATGTGTTATCTTGGGTCTGCCCTAGTCAACAGAAGAGTCCCAGCCACGAAGATTAACACCGGACCCAAGATAACACATGACACCACCACCAATCATCCTCACCAGATTCAAACCCAAACCCATCCCATAGACGAAATACAACCACCATCCAGAAGCCAGACCATGGCAGCATCACCAGCTGCTGCATCCCCCTCCGATCCCCACATGAAGCAAACTGACACACGCCATGAACACATGGCAAGACCTCAAACTCGGAGCCAAACCAAAGCTTGGGATGTGGCATCACAGCCATCTGCTCAGGACATTACATCAAAAAAACTCAGGATATCACAACACTAGAACTCAGGATGTTAACACACAGCCCATTACCCAGGTCATTAAAACACAAAAGACTAATGGGCATACATCAAGGACCTCACCCACACAGGACGTTACGAAACAGCTGACTAATCTGCAAACATTAACTCCATCAACCAATCAAGATGTAACAATACAGGCAACCAACCTGCTCACAGCAACAAAGCCAGCACCCCACATCTCCCCATCAGTATTTATAGAGAGACGGCAGCTCCGATCACGCTTTCCTCACACAGGCACTAAGCCGAAGACACCAGTCTGAAGATGACGAGTGAGATCTCGTCGAAACATCACCAAGATACTCTCAATCTTACACGGGAAAAGACCTGAATATACCAGATCGATCGATCGATCGATCTATCTAATCTATCCATCCATCCATCCATCCATCCATCCATCCATCCATCCATCCATCCATCCATCCATCCATCCATCATCTGTCTGTCTATCTATATCTATCTCACTCTCTGTCTCTTCCCCTATGGTCCATCCATCCATCCATCCAAACTATAGACAGTTGTCTATCTATTTGTCTATCTATCAATTTTCTATAAACGAGGGTCAAGGGGCTCCCAGCACCCAGATCGCCACCCTTCCCCTGAACAGTTAAAGAATTGACCCACCAATTGCGATGGATCTCAAATAAAGCTTCTCAGCGTTTTCGTACTGATTCATGTCGTAGTTGTAGAGCGAGGCGAGGTGTCCCACCGAAAGAGCGACTTCATAATCTTCTTGACCGAGCAGCTGCTCCTTGATCTGAATTGCTTTGATGTGCATCTCTTCTGCTTCCTGCAATAGCAAAATGGTAAGGTACTGATTTAGGAGTCGTTATGGCTATTTTTTTTTTCATCAAACCCAAGTAAGTGTCTCTGCCTGCTTGAGAATACAAGCTAATGTTCTTAAAAACCTAAAACGAAAAGCCAAGCTTAAAACTTTTCGGACAAGAGGGTGCATGGGGAATCAGCTGAACAAATAACTTTGAGATGGAGTGAGATAATTTGAATGAGTTGATGGAGTGGCTGAATTTGAACTTGCTGCATTCTGGCTGTGAACATCAGTGAAACTTTTTTATTCTCAAGAATGCTGAAAAAGGTGCTTGTCTAAATTAAGCACAGAGGTGGAGAGAAGGAAGTAGGTATAATAGACCAGGGGACTCCAATCTTGGCAACTTAAGACTTGTGGACTTCAAGAAAAGCTGGCTGAGGAATTCTGGGAATTGAAGTCCACAAGTCTTAAAGTTGCCAAGATTGGAGACCCCTGGACTAACATTCCCATGATCGCTACAATTTCTTCCAATCAAGACTTTTTTTTAAAAAACAGCTGGATTCATAATGCCTTCTCAGTGATACCCTGCCTTCCTTCTACATACAGGTAGTCCTCGACTTACAACCATTCGTTTAATGACCGTTCGAAGTCACAATGGCACTGAAAAAAGTAACTTAGGACCGTTTTTCACTGCATGTCTCATTGAGCAAGAGAAATTTCGGGCTCAATTGTTGTCATAAGTCGAGGACTACCTGTAATAGAGCAGGTTGTTAGCTGACTTATACTAGTATCATATTAACGGGTCTGACTTATTTTGGAGCCATAAAAATGTATGTATTTAAAAAAAAATAGGAAGAATAAAAATGAAGTAAAAGTTATTTATTTTCATGCTGCTTAATTAAAAAACAGGCAATGAATGCAGAAAACTTGAGCCTCAAACCAATGATGGTCTTTATAACCTGTTGTTTAGTTTAGTAACTTTGATGATACAAAAACAACAAAATTAATTAGCAATTATTATTATAAAGCAATGCATTTCAAAGAAAATACAAACAGTCCAAGTAGTCTCAATTTACGACTTAGCCACTATTTCAAGTTGTGATGGACCTTCCAAAAGCTGCTTATGATCTGGTTTTGAAGTTAACACACCAGTTCCCCCCTCTGCCACCCCCACAAGGCATATGACTTTATCTTGGGCAATTGGCAACCGGCCCACATCTATGGCTGTTTTGCAGCATCTCGGATGACTGCAATTTATGATGTTTTTGCCCAAAACCAGTCATAAATCGAACACTACTTGAATCCTGCTGTGACAAAATGCCCATTTTAGCGACATTCTGCCCACCGCCCCGAGAAAGCTGGATTTACCTTAAATTTCCTCATTGATTGATAAAGTCGGCCCAGGTTGCCGTAGTGTTTTGCTGTCTGAACGTTGAACTCCCCAAATGCTTTCTTGGCCAGCTGGAGAGAGGAGAGGTGCAGGTCGTGAGCTTCCTGGAGCAGCCTTTGCTCAGTTTCCTTATTGTGGCAGTCAATTGCAATCTCCTCCAAGATAAGGGCTTTAAAAGGGGGGGAGGGGAGGGGGGAGATAAAAAAGTGGATTAACAATAGCACTTAGACTTATATACTGCTTCACAGTGCTTTACAGCCCTTTCTAAACAGTTTAGCTGCTTTAAGGTAGTTTAGCTACCTTCTTAGTCAGGCACATTGCCCCCAACAAACTGGGTCCTCATTTTACTGAAGGATGGAAGGCTGAGCTGCTCAGAATCAAACTGCTGGCAGTGGGCAGAGTTTGCCTGTAATAGCAATAGCACTTAAGACTTATATAGTGCTTTACAGCCCTCTCTAAGCGTTATACAGAGTCAGCATAATTGCCCCCAACAATCTGGGTCCTCATTTTACCGACCTCGGAAAAAGGGAAGGCTGAGTCAACCTTGAGCCGGTCAGAATCCGAACTGCTGTCGGCCGGCAGAATTAGCCTGCAATACTGCATTCTAACCACTGTGCCACTACAGATTAATAAAAGATATTAAAAGATATCTGGGGAGTGAAGAAGACCATGGTCTAAAAGTCATCTTCCGGAATCAAGACAAAGAAGTTATTTTAGCTTTTTTATCCTGCCTCAGTTATCAGTCAACAAGACAAGGAATCTCAGATTGAGCAGCTGTTCAGGTAGATCTGTCTCTGGCTGTGACTTTTCCAATCTTTTGTCTAACCGTATCAATTTAGACTTGCAATTAGTCTACCAAGCCCTTTCCATACCAATTATAAGAAAGGCCGCTACAGGTAGCCCTTGACCTATGACTACAACTGGGACCAGAATTTCTGCTGGTAAGCAAGGCAAGTTGTTAAGTGAATCACACCCGATTTTAAACCTTTATTGCTGTGGTTGTTAAGCAAATTGTTGCATTGTTAAGTGAACCATGCAGTTAAACAAATCAGGCTCCTCCCTCATTGACTTTGCTTGCTGGAAGTCAGCTGGGATGGTCATGAATAGTGATTACATGACCCCGGGACATTGCAACCATCGTAAATGCATGTTGGTTGAATTTTTATCATGTGACCACGGGGATGCTGTGAAGGATGTAAGCCAATCAGCCAGTCAGCCTTCATGCCTAAAACGGGACTAGAACTCCCAATCTCCTGGTGACTGACCCAAAATCAGCCAGCTGACTTTCATGTCTAAGGCGGAACTAGAACTCACCGTCTCCTGATGATTGACCCAAAATCAGCCAGCTGGCTTTCATGTCTAAGGCAGGACTAGAACTCACCATCTCCCAGTGGTTTTCATGTCTAAGGTAAGATTAGAATCCATGGCCTCTTGGTTCCAAGCCTGGTGCCTTAACCACTACTAGACCAAACTAGCTCTCGTTGTCAAGGAACTCACAAAGGCTTATCTCACTTATCCCTGTTTCCTCGGAGCGTTGAATTCTCTAAAGCCATCAGTAGCCATTTCTGTTTTCTTCCCATGGCAGCTAAACCCGGCCGGCAGATAATACCTTTAACTCTTTTGGAGGAGGCGAGGAGGAGATGATCTTCTGGGAGAATGTGGGTGATGATGCCAATCGCACGTTCTGCATGGAATCTGAAAGATCAAAGATAAACAAGAGGAAAACTTGAGCTCCTGGCCCTTATGCTGGAACTTGGCCAGCCCACCTGTGTGACTTGGTGAAAAGCCACAACTTTCCCACTTGAAACAAAGAATATGTCCTGATGATAGAAAACAGCAGTATTTTTTCTCCTCTCTTATTCCTTTCACTCACTAGGCCACTGTTTCTCAACCTTGGCCACTTTAAGATGGGTGGACTTCAACTCCCGGAATTGCTAAGGCTGGCTGGGGAATTCTGGGAGTTGAAGTCCCCCCGCCTTAAAGCAGCCAAGGTTGAGAAACACTGCACTATGCCATTTATGGAATTATCTGGAATGGCATCCGGAAGCAAACTAGCAACCAGTTCAGCACATGAAGTAGAAGTCTTATATGGGCATCCTGAGGCATGCCCATCATTGCTTGCACAGCTGCATTCTGGATCAGTTGAAGCTTCCAGATGGTCTTCAAGGGCAGCCCCATGGAGAGACATTGCAGTAGTCAAGTTGTGACGTGACTGGGGCATGAGTAACTATCTGAAGGACTCTCTGATTTAAGAAAGGGCGCAACTGGTATACCAGACAGTTGTGTGTACATGCCTCCTTGACTACCACTGACATTTATCTATTAAATTTCTGTGCCACCCATCTCATTGATAAAAGCGACTCTGGGCAACTTGCAATATAATACAAGTTTTTTTTTTAAAAAAAAAAGCACTACAAAGCAATTAAAATTAGAAAAATTAAAAAGAAAAGCTAAAAGCCAAGTTGAAGGGTAGGGGCCACAGCAAAAAAGGCTCTTCTCCTGGACCCTGCCAGCCGAAATTCTTTGGCTGATGGGATCCGAAGAAGGCCCTTTCTGCTAGAACAAGTGGGGCAGGCTAGTCCCATTGGAGTGATACCGTGGGCCCATGCCATAAAGGATCTTTAAGATTCACAGAGCTACGAATCTGGGAAGACCTCCAGACTGTGTACAGATAGTCCTGGACTTACTGAGCCCAAAATTGAGCCCAAAATTTCTGTTGCTACCCTGTTTCCCCCAAAATGCTGGTTACCACCTTTAAAGCACTCCATGGCATAGAGCCTGGGTACTTGCGGGACCGCCTTCTGCCGCCAATAGCCTCCCACCAGCCAGTACGCTCCCACAGAGAGGGACTCCTCAGGGTGCCGTCAGCCAGGCAATGTCGGCTGGCGACCCCCAAGGGGAGGGCCTTCTCTGTGGCAGCACCTGCCCTCTGGAATGATTTGCCCCCGGAGACTAGCAGGATACGAGATCTCCGGGCTTTTCAACGTGCCCTAAAAACTCTTTTATTTCATCAAGCTGGGCTGGCGTATTTCACCCCCCTCTTAGCTTTTTAATTGTTTATGGGTTTTAGTCGCGATGTTTTTTTTTGGGCCAAAACTATTTTAATTCTTTTTTAAAAATTTAAATTTTGTACTGAAATGTTTTTTATTCTTGGCTGTGCACCGCCCTGAGTCCACCAGGAGAAAGGGGGGTATACAAATTTAATAAAATAAATAATAAAATAAGACCTCCCCTGATAATAAGCCCAATTGGGCTTTTGAGTGCATGGCAATAAGGCCAGCGCTTATTTCAGGGTTCAAAAAAATAATAAAAAATAAGACAGGGTCTTATTTTTGGGGAAACACGGTATGTGAGAGATAAGTTAAATGAATTTGGCCCCATTTTATGTCCTTGTCACAGATGTTAAGTTAATCACTGCAGCAACACGGTTAAGTGACTGTGGCTTCCCCGTGGACTCTTCTTGTCAGAAGAAAAGTCATAAAATGGAGCATAACTCACTGAACCAATTTTTCACTTAGCAACATAAACTCTGGGCTCAATTGTGGTTGTAATAAGTACTACCTGCCCTTATTTTAAAACGTGAATAGCCTGATTTTGGTTTTACAGGGAGTCATCAACTTAGGACCACAATTGGGACAAGAATTTCCACTGCTAAAGAAGTGAGTCGTGCCTGATTTTTGCGACCTTTTTGCCATGGTTGTTAAGCAAATTGTTGCAGTTGTTAAGTGAGACACTCAGGTAACTCAATCCGGCTTCTCCCTTTGGCTTTGCTTGCTGGAAGCTGGCTGGGATGGTCACAAAAGGTGGTGATGTGACCCAGGAATGCTGCGACCATCATAAATACAGGTAGTCCTCAACTTACGATGACAATTGAGCCAAAAATTTATGTTGTTAAGTGAGATATATGTTATGTGAATTTTGCCCCGTGTTACAACCTTTCTTGCCTCAATTGTTAAGTGAATCATCACATTTGTTAAGTTAGTGAAATGGTTGTTAAGTGAATCTGGCTTCCTCCATTGACTTTGCACATGATCTTGGGACACTGCAACCGTCATAAGTATGAATCGGTTGCCAAGTGTCTGAATTTTGATCACATGACCATGGGGATGCTGGAAAGGTTGTGACTGTGAAAAACGATCCTAAGTCACTTTTTTCAGTGCTGTTATAACTTTCAATGGTCACTAAATGAACTGTTGTAAGTCGAGGACTATCTGTACATGCCAGTTGCCAAGTGTCCATATTCCCATCACTTAACTGTGGGGATAGATGTAAGGGTGAGTGCCAGCTGTAAGTCGCTTTTTCCAATGCCGTTGTAATAGTTGTAAGTTGAAGACGACCTATATAGCAAGTAGTCAAAATCTCAAAAACAAATGGCTACCCAGTATTTTTATAGCTTCTTATTTCAGAAGGAAAAAAAGTAATGCAGGACAATGAAAAATTGTCTGTCACGCTGGCAAAAGGGTGAAATGAATTCTGAAATTTACCATCTCAGCAAAGCGCACTTTTCTAACATCAGCATGGACTTTGAAATAAAGAACAAAATCGTTCGGGTTCTAAACGAACACAGTACTCACAGTGCATTATCAAATTTTCCCGAACTGTATTGGTGAACGTAAGAAGAGTAGGCTAGATCTTCGTGAGCTGTAGCTACGTGGATGTTTTTGCCGCCAAACACCGACTGTCTGATGTCCAAGGCTGTCTGAAATAATTTGTGCAAAAAAAATATATCAATTTGCAGTCAAAACTATTTTTTTTTTTACATATCTAACATCGGATTAGTTGCAAACAGAATCTTCTGCCCATTATCCTAGGATGGGTTACATTCTTGTACAGTATGTTTTAACATTGTAGGGACTTGTCCTAAAGGGTGCTTTTTCCAAGAGGCAACTAGACTTTTTTTGCTTTTCTTTGAAGACGGTTTCGCTTCTCATCCGAGAAGCTTCTTCGGCTTAAACAGAACTGAGGAAGCTTCTTGGATGAGAAGAAAAATGTTTTCAAAGAAAAAAACCAAGAAAAGTCCAGTGGCCTCCTGAAAAAGCACCTTTGGGACAACTATGACCTGGTTGACTGAGAATCTCCACAGACATAAGTAGGGATGCCATCGCCTTAACTAAGCCCGTAAGACTGAAAAAAAGGAAAATTGTTTCAAGTTTGGGATGAGACAGCCTTACTTGGAACATTCCAATGGAACTGGCTAGGGTCAAGTATCACATTAGAGGTACCAGTGGAGAGGTGAAGCTATAATCCCTCTTACTCTTTTCTTTTCCATCCTATGGTCCCAAAGGTAGGTAGACCAATACTACTAACTGCATGATTTATTTTAAAAGGCGGGGGGGCCTTGGTGCTCTCTGAGCTTGGTGGTTTCCTCACAGACGTTTCATTACCCAATTAGGTAACATCATCAGCCATCGTTTTATATATGGTGCTTGCCCTGTCAATGTCGATGAGAGTGTTTTGGGTGGTTCTTGTTTACTGCCCCTTGTTTATATGTACTAGTCGTTCCTTCCCTCCCTGCAAAGTGTTTTATTTGTTTTATTTATGTAACATTCAATTTTCATCAGTGCGTGGTCTGGGTATTAGTAGTTCCTTGATTGGTGTATTGTTACTTCTTGATTGCTGATCTAGTGTTAACCTTGGTACTACCGTCATCTCTATCTGGGTGTTGCTTCCTGGCAAAGTGGTGGTTTTTTTTTTGTTTCCTTTTTGACTTTTTCATTGTCTCTTTTGAATGGTATGTAGCTGTGGTTTGTGATTTGTCTGAGTGGCCATCAACAGGCACATAGACATGAACAATATCTACATACCACCTCAAAAGAGGCAATCAAAGAGCCAAAAAGGAAACTAAAAACCCAAACCACCTCCTTTATATAAAGGGGAAGGTATATAAAAATCAGAGCAAATCCCACACTCTTCCAGCACTTCTAAGGCTAAAATATGCATCAGGGGTTGCCACAAAGAAGAGGGAGTCAAGCTATCCTCCTGAAGGCAGGACAAGAAAAAATGGGTGGAAATTAATCAAGGAGAGAAGCAATTTAGACCTAAGGAGAAATTCCCTGACAGTGAAAACAAATCCGTGGAACAACTTGCCTCCAGAAGTTGTGGGTGCCCCATCACTGGAAGTTTTTAAGAAGAGACTGGACAACCCTTTGTCTGAAATAGTTGAAGGTCTCCTGCTTGAGCAGGGGGTTGGACTAGAAGACCCCCAAGATCCCTTCCAACTCTACTGTTCTGTTCTGTTCTATATTCTAAGATGAACAAGCTGCATTTAAAGGCAAATTAACTGAGGGTGGATCTTTTGGCTATACTGCAAAGAGTAGAGGACTGCATAAAGCACAGGAGCATTACATATAGTCCTCAACTTACAACCACTCGTTTAGTGACTGTTCAAAGTTACAACAGCACCGAAAAAAGTAATTTATGGTTGCTTTTTGAACTTATGACTCTTGTAGCATCCCCAGGGTCAGGTGATCAAAATTCGGATGCTTGGCAATTTTACATGGATTTAGGACAGTTGCACTGTCCTGGCGTCATGTGATCACTATTTGTAACTGTGCCAGCTGGCTTCCAACAAGCAAAGTAAAAGCAGAAGCCAGATTTGCTTAATGACTGCATGATTCACTTAACAACGGCAACCATGATCTCTCAAGAAAGATAATAAAATGGGGCAAACTTAACAATTGCCTTGCTTAGCAATAGAAATTTGGGGCTCTATTGTGGTTGTATGTCAAGGACTACCTGTATATAGCTTTTACTCTATTTTATATATTTTTTTTCCTTACTCTTTTCTCTCTCACATCGAATTTTTGTGAAGCTTCTTCTTCAGTAACATTGTACTGCTAACTAGGGAATGCAAAACCTTTGCCAGACCAATTCTTGAATACAGCTTGCCTGCCTGGAATCCACACTGTATATCGGACATTAACACGATTGAGCAGGTCCAGAGGTATTTCACGAGAAGAGTCATCCATTCCTCTACTCACAATAGAATCCCTTATGCCACCAGGCTTGAAATTTTGGGCTTGGACAATCTGCGGTCTGATCTAACCATAGTACACAAAATTGTCTGCTACAACGACTTACCTGTCAACGACTTCTTCAGCTTCAACCTCAATGATACACGGGCAAAAAATCACTCCAAACTCAAGGTAAACCGCTCCAAACTCAATTGCAGAAAATACGACTTCAGCAACAGAGTGGTCAATTCTGGAATGCTCTGTTCAACTTGGTTGTTACATCCTCAAACCCTTATAGCTTCAACCTCAAACTGTCTACCGTGGACCTCACCCCATTCCTAAGAGGTCCGTAAAAGGGGCGTGCATAAGCACACCCGAGTGCCTTCCATTCCTGTCCTACTGTCCCCATTTATTTGTATTCATTTCCTTCGTTCATGTCCATGTTCATATTCATACCTGCTATCTTATAAAAGTTTCACAAACTAATAAATAAATGAATAAATTGTATTGCCAACTTCTGTTCTACTTGAGATTAAGTTCACAATTAGGCATGAAGACTCTAAATGATTTTCTGTTTTGACTTTACTTTGGCATGCCTATTCTCTGACCTTATGGAGAAGAAAGCATTAAATACGACAACAGTAACACTCACTTACTGGCTTGCAATGAATTACGAAACCAAAATCGTACCTGATAAATTGCAACTGACTGGCATATGTTATCTACGTTGAGTAAATAAAATCCATAGTCAAGTAGAGTGTCCGAATATTTAGGATGCTTGGCTCCAAAATGCTCCCTGAAAGATTAAAAAGAAAATAAAAACGCTCCAGGTAAGAATGTCATGAAATCTTCCCAAAAGGACAGAGCATGTTGTAGCATTTCAAGAGACCTCTTACGTACCGTGCTAGGTACACTGCGTGTTTTATCAACTGCTCGGCTTTCTTAAATTCACGTTTCACAACGCAAGCCTACAACAGAAGAAATTAAGAAATTAAGGCTCCGTGGATATTGAAAGGCCTATCCTGTCTTCTTGCGGCTATAACCCCACACCTCAAAGGAGCTCCCAAAACAGAACCTGCAATCTCGACTACAGAGTGTGTAGGCAGAGAACCAATGTTTAGGTACAGGTAGTCCTCGAGTTACAACAATTCATTTAGTGACCGCTCAGTGACAGTGGCACTGAAAAAAAATGACTCATGACCATTCTGCACACTTAGGAACACCCCCCCCCCCAAATGGTCACGTGAATTCAGAGGCTTTGGCAACTGGCATGTATTTAAGACGGTTGGAGTATCCTGGGGTCATGTGATCCCTTTTTGCGACCTTCTGACAAGCGAAGTCGATGGGGAAGCCAGTTTCACCTAACAACTATGTTACTAACTTTAACAGCTACAGTGATTCACTTAAGAACTGTGGTAAGAAAGGTCGTAAAATGAGGCAAAACTCACTTAACAAATGTCTTGTTTAGCAAACATACATTTTGGGCTCAATTGTGGTTGTAAGTCGAGAAGTACCTGTACTGAGCCGAGGTGGTGCAGTGGTTAGAGTGCTGTACTGCAGCTACTTCAGCTGATCAAATCTCACCGGCTCAAGGTTGACTCAGCCTTCCATCCTTCTGAGGTGGGTAAAATGAGGACCCAGATTGTTGGGGGCAATATGCTATTTAGTATACTGTCTTTGGTGTAAGCCGCCCAGAGTCCTCGGAGAGTGGGCGGTATAGAAATATGATTAATAATAAATAATAAAATAATATTCTTTCCTCTGCCTTTAGGAACAGTTTTATGAATTTTGCAAATATTTATTTTTTTTTCTCAAGAAATCGGGTTCTCGTGGGCTCTACCCTCAAGGAAAAATGTGCCTGATTTCCTGTCCTCAACAGCACAGAAACGATTGTTCAATTTACCTTTGAGGCTTGTCGTAAAACATCCACAACTACTTTTACAGGCAAACCAACCGAGATCTCCTTCATTGCTTCTATACACCATTTGTAAGCCTATGGGGCACACAACAAAAGTTTGGAAAAGCATTTGTTACTAAGGCTACACAGATTTCAAAGAAACACACACTGGTCACATCCAACAGTTTTACAACCGCCCTCCACCAATTGGCATCTCTGGGGAAGCTGAATTTCAATCCCTATTATCCCCAATCAATGCAACTTCTCCAGACAGCACAGAATCATTTGTCTGGGGGGGGGGGAGGGGGGGCGGGGGCGGACAGACGGACAACAACTTAAACTTGGGGGTGTTACTGGAAAGAAGTGGAAGCTGCAGAGAGAAGATTTTTGTGGGAAAATAGAAGGAGGATGCATATTTGACTGACTTGTAAAATAATAAAGCAGGGATAGAAATATAAACAAACAAATACTAATAAAGGAGAACATTGTAGCTCAGGATTGACATGAGAGGTCTTTGGTGCTCTCTGAGCTTGATTGCTTTTTTGCAGATGTTTCATTACCCAAGCTAGGTAATATCATCAGTGCTAGTGATGTTACCTGATGTACCGGGACTGATGATATTACCTAGTTTGGTTAATAAAACGTCTGCAAGGAAATAAGCAAGCTTAGAGAGCACCAAGGACTTCTCAAATAAATAAATAAACAAACTAACTAACTAACTAACAAATAAATTCAACCTTGTCCCACACTTCTTTCATACATGTCCATTTGAGCATTCAAACTTTGAGCCTTGAGGAACTGCTGTTTTAACCAGAGTCAAGTGTTGCAGAACTGACCACTGAATCAAGCCACACCAGAGGTTTGGTGTTGAAATCAAGGGAACAGCCTGCCTGAGACCCAGGAGTATTAACTAAGGCAGTGGTGGCTAACCTTTTTGCCATCATGTGCCAAAAGTGTGGGGAGGTTGCATGCACGCATGCCCACACCCATAATTCAATGTGCCCCACCCCCCCGCGCTCCCCCCGCTTTTGGCACACGACATTTTTTGCCTCCCCAGGCTCCAGAGGGTTTCTTGGAGCCTGGGGAGGGCGAAAATGGCCTCCCCCCACCCCCAGAGGCTGGAAACGGCCTGTTTCCCGACTTCCGGCTCCTAGAAAGTCTCTGGAGCCTGGGGACAGCGAAAAACGGGCCTTCTGGTCCACCTGAAGTCAGGAAATGGCCTGTTCCTGGCCTCCGGAGCGGGGAGAGGATGTTTTTACCCTCCCCAGGCTCCTAGAAAGCCTCTGGAGCCTGGGGAGAGCGAAAAACAGGCCTTCTCCACCTGCCCAGAGGCTCTCTGGAGGCGAGAAAAAAATCTGTTTCCCGACTTCCGGGCTGAAAATCAGCTGGATGGCACACGCATGCGGGCCAGAGCTGAACTAGAGCAACGCTTGTGTGCCCACCGATATGGCTCTGCGTGCCACCTGTGGCACGCGTGCCATAGGTTCGCCATCAGGGGGCTAAGGTATGAAAAGAAGACCTCTACAGCCAGCAAGTATCTGTTCCCAATTGGTGGGTGAAGTGCCGGTTCCTGCCAACCAGGCCTTAGTATGGACCAAGACAAACTTGGTGTTCTTGCAGGTCTCAACATTGGGAAGAAGGCTAACTTTACCCAAGTACTGCTGGCATCATGTGAGAATCTTGCTGCAAAATCATTGGAGCATTTTCTATCTGCCTGGGCGCTGTTGCTCAGTTAATTCAAAGTCAACTCTCGCGTGGACAGAAAGCACCTGCCTGTTTTTCAGACTCACCTCATCGTAATGACTCTTTGCAAAGAGCAGAGCACACAGCTCTCCGTAGAGAGCAGCTTTGTTGGCTTGCTGGCCGTGCTCGGCTAGTTTTTCCATGTAAGACTGTGCTAATTTGAAGGTTTCTTCTCCCAAGTGATATTTACAATTGCCATTCCGGACATGCAATAACCTAGGAAAGAGATTCAGGAAATTGTGTTATGACTTACAACTTACTGAACGCTTCTCATACAAGACTGCAGAGAATTCTCAACCTACAACAGTTTGTTTAGCGACCATTCAAACTTATAACGGCACTGAAAAATGTGACTTACGCCACTTTTCACACTTCACCACCTTTACAGCATCCCTATGGTCATGTGATCAAAATTCAAATGCTTGGCAACTGACTTGTACTTATGATGGTTGCTGTGTCCGGGGTCATGCGATCACCTTTTGCAATCTCCTAACAAGCAGTCAATAGGGAATCCAGATTCACTTAACAACCAGGTTATTAATTTCACAAATGCAATGATGCACTTAACAACTGTGGCAAGGGAAGTCGTAAAATAGAGCAAAACTCACTTAACAAATTTGTCACTTAGCAACAAAAATTCTGGGCTCAATTCTGGTTATAAGTTGAGGACTGCCTACACAGAGAATCCTCTACTTATAACAATTGAGCCCATCATTTCTCTTGCTAAGTGAGACAGTTGAGTTTTGCCCCATTTTACGACTGTTTTTGCCAGTTAAGAGAATGACTCTAGTTGTTACTAACAGTTATTAAGTGAATCAGGCTTCCCTGTTGATTCTGCTTGCCAGAAGGCTGCAAAAGGTGATCACATGACCCCAGAACACTGCAACTGTCATAAATATGAACCGATTGTCAACTATCTGAATTTAGATTACCGTATTTTTTGGAGTACAAGACGCACCTACCTTTTTTGGTTGTTGTTTTTTTAAAAAGTGTTTTTATTTTTTAGACAAGCACACATACAAACATACAATGTATTTTCTTTGAACAGAGTATTTGGCTGGTTCACAAATTTAAACAATGTTTAGTCATTTCAATTAAATTTACAATTTCTATATTTCCTTTTTGCCATATTTATTCCTCATCTATTTTTTTAAAAAAAAACAATATTACCCTTCATTCTAATCTTAATCAAATTGAATTTTTCCCTTCTATTCTATATTATACTCCTTCCCATTGTCATCTATTTTTATATCCATCCTCACATTGGTTAATTATTTAATATTACAATTGTTTAATACAAATTCAACATTTTTATATAAATCAGTTATAACTATCTTTTTTGTATATTAATCAATATGAACATGAATATTCCAATTATTTCCGTGCAATCCAATTTCTTACAAATCAATTAATCATAGTTACCAATAATAATAAACCAAATAATTTCCCCCATATATTCCTCCAAACCAAAGCTTAACCATTTCTGTTTTCAACACAATATACAATTAATAGCACCTCAATTATTACAATTCCCTAGTTAAATAGATCTTTTTCTCTTTTGTGTTTTAAAATCTTGAACTCTCCTCTTAAATTTCCCATTGTTTGCAACTACCTTTTTTGGTGAGCAAAAAGAAAAAAAAAACCTCTCTCCCTGCCTCATTTTGTCACATTGCAGCACAGCCTGCTTTACTTTCAGTTTTGTTTTAGCTAGGGGGAAAAAAATCTGCTCTAGCACTCTTTGCAGCAAGCAAAGAGCTTGCAAAACAAGAGCTTGCAAAAGAGCCTGCCCAAAACAGCTGAGAGCAAATCAGCTGAGAGTCAGGAGGCCGATCTAATCAACTTTGATTAGCCTATGCTGAAGCTGAATGGGGCTGTTTTTTCTTGCTGTTTGCTTGCAAGGAAGTAACTGCTGGGAGGCAGAGGCCGAAGGGTGGGGGCCAGTGGGTGGGTAGGGCTACATTCGGTATATTAAGACGCACCTTATGTGACTGTGGAGATACCACATGGCCTTAAGTGTGAAAAGCAGCCATAAATCACTCTTTTCAATGCTGTTGTTAACTTCAAATGGCCAGTAAGCAAATGGTTGTAAATTGAGGACTACCTGTACAGAAATGGCACGATTATTAAAAAATCAGGAAGATTTCTCACCCTTTGCCTTAAAATAGTAAGCAATAAAAATATGTCAGTTAATCTACAAGCAGCAAGACACAGAAAACCTTCTTCCCCAATAGCTCAGTTCTAATAAACCATGGCTTACCAGACTAATGACATTTATTGCCTCTCTACATTTTTGTATGCAGCAATGCAAAACATACGGAATGGCCAAACTAGATAAGTTCATTTCATCTGAAGTGGAAAACCTAGGGTTTAATAGTTAACTAGGAATCAAGGCACTGTTAATTCTCGTTTATAATCAGAAAGTCTAACACACTTTCCGGGTTCTGATGAAATTACACCACCACTAAGGAATGTAAGATATTGTGATCAGAGATTATGAAAAGAACTTTCATCCTACTTTCCTGCTTTTATATTTTTTTATTATCCAGATATGAGAGCTCCCATGATTTTGTAACTAGCAGTTTTTATTGTACTGAAGTATTTATGTCCAAACCAGGCCAACATACCTCTAAATAAGAACTGGCATTTTAGTATTATAAAGACATGCCTTGGAGAAACTTTCTGGAGGAGTACAGCTTGTTTTTTTAATTATTCTGCTATAAGCCCCCTTCAAGAATTATTTGAAATTGGGTGGCCTCTGAAGTGTATTAAACACATATATCCTTTCTTTTTTTCATGAAGGGAAAATAATGTGCTTTAGACAAATCACCTTAATACAAAGAGCACTTATAAAAGTAATTACTGGTGTCTCAAGCAACTTGAAAGAAACAAGAGTGACTTTACAAACCACCCCATGATCGTATTCCCATGTCTTTCGTGAAACTATATAGTGAGTTCTCAATTTACGTTGGGTCACTTAGCAACCATTCAAAACTCCTTATGACCCAGTATCAAATGACCTCTCCCATGGTCATGTGACCTCATTTTGGGCGCTCAGTGATGACCTACATTTATGGCCATTCGTGGCGCTTCACAGTCACATGACTGCAATTTATAATGTTTTTGTTGGAAATTAGTTTATTTCTGGTTCCTGGGAAAAACTGACCCATAGCTAATAACGAGTTCACGTAACGATTGTTTCATTTGATTAATGATCGCCATGAAAAAGATTCCAAAATTGAGTCTGGCCGTATGGTGTCCTATTTTACAACCATTCCAATTTATCATCGTAATTGCCATACACAATCCCAGTCATAAGTCAGAAACTACCTGTACGGACAGTCCTCAACTTATGACTACAATTGAGCCCAACGTTTATGTAGCTAAGTGAGGAGTTTGTTCAGTGACTTTTGCTCCATTTACAACTTTTCTTACCATATTGGTTAAGTGAATCATTGCTGTTTTTAAGTTAGTAACATGGTTGTTAAGTGAATCCGGCTTTCCCATTGGCTTTGCTGGTCAGAAGGTTGCAAAAGGGGATCATGTGACCCCAGGACACTGCAACTGTCGTAGATAGTAGTCATTTGCTAAACATCCAAGTGTAAATCAAATGACCATGGGGATGCTGCAACAGTCATAAGTGTGAAAAATGGTCATAAGTCACTTTTTTTATAGTCAAGGCCATGGTTTTCCCAGTTGCAATGCGTGGCTGTGAAAGTTGGACCAGAAGAAAGGCTGAGCGTCGAATAATGGAGGCCTTTGAACTCTGGTGCTGGAAGAGACTCCTGCGAATCCCTTGGACTGCAAGGCGATCCAACTGGTCAGTCCTAGAGATCAACCCTGACTGCTCTTTAGAAGGCCAGATCCTGAAGATGAAACTCAAATACTTTGGCCACCTAATGAGAAGGAAGGACTCACTGGAGAAAAGCCTCATGCTGGGAATGATACTCAGCTGTACATTTCCACCCCAGACCACCCCAACGATGCCGTGGAAGTGATGTCCCAGTGCCTTGAAGCCGTGCGGGTCTGGATGGGGAGAAACAGGCTTCGACTCAACCCCTCCAAGACCGAGTGGCTGTGGCTGCCGGCGTCCCGATATAGCCAGCTGACACCATCGCTGGTTATTGGGGGTGAATCTTTGGCCCCCACGGAAAGGGTTCGCAACTTGGGCGTCCTCCTGGACCCACGGCTGTCCTTAGAGGATCACACGACAGCTGTGGCCAGGGGGGCTTTTTATCAGGTTCGCTTGATACGCCAGTTGCGGCCCTTTCTAGATCGGGACTCCCTACGCACAGTCACTCAGGCGCTCGTCACCTCTCGCCTGGATTACTGTAATGCTCTCTACATGGGGCTCCCCTTGGGGTACACCCGGAGGCTCCAACTGGTGCAGAATGCGGCCGCGCGGGGAATTGTGGGAGCGACAGGGCGCTCCCATGTGACTCCTCTCCTGCGCGAGCTGCATTGGTTGCCGGTGGACTTCCGGGTGCGTTTCAAGGTGTTGGTGATCACCTTTAAAGCGCTCCATGGCTTGGGACCAGGGTACTTACGGGACCGCCTTCTGCCGCCAGTTGCCTCCCACCGGCCGGTTCGCTCCCACAGAGAGGGCCTTCTCAGGGTGCCGTCAGCCAGACAATGCCGGCTGGCGACCCCCAGGGGGAGAGCCTTCTCTGTGGCAGCCCCGACCCTCTGGAATGATCTTCCTCCAGAACTGAGAACGATCCCTGACCTCCGAACGTTCCGTTGGGCCCTGAAAACGTATCTTTTCCAACTTGCCGGTCTAGCCTGATCCCCATTGAATTTTAGTGTCCTAGTGTTGTGGTATTTTAATATTTAAATTGTTCTTAACAGTCAGCCAAAGTTTATATGGGTTTTAATTGACTTTTAACTTTTGTACACTGTATTTTTATCTGGCTGTACACCGCCCTGAGTCCGCAAGGAGAAGGGCGGTATATAAATCCAATAAATAATAATAATAATAATAACGATGGAGGGCAAAAGAAGAAGAGGACGACAGAGAACAAGGTGGCTGGATGGAGCCACTGAAGGCGTGAGCTTAAATGGACTCTGGAGGATGGTAGAGGACAGGAAGGCCTGGAAGAACGTTGTCCATGGGGTCATGATTGGTCGGACACGACTTCACAACTAACAGCAACAAAAACTTTGAACTGTCAGTTATTAAGTTGAGGACTGGCAGTAATGTCTTTCCCTCCAGGCTTCTCTGAGCATTCTTCAGTTTAAAATAACCCTTCTTCACAGGCACCAAATCATAGAGGCACAGATAATTCTGGACATTTTCTGTATTTTGATTTTTCCCCATTTGTATCTTTAATGGCAATTTGAACAGCCCTTGCCCTATTGTCCCCTCGGCCAGACAGTGTCAGCTGGCGGTCCCCAGGATGAGGGCGTTCTCTGTGGTCGCACTGACCCTCTGGAATGGGTTGCCCACCGAGCTCCGGACGGCCCCCGACCTTCGTGCTGACCTAAAGACATGGCTCTTTCAGCAACTTCCCTGATTTTAATTTGGGGGATTTGGGGATTTTAAATTTGGTTTTAATATTATTTAAATATTATCTATTGTTTGGTTATTTTATTGTTGTGAGCCGCCCCAAGTCCTACAGGAGAAGGGCGGCATATAAATCTGACTAAACAAACAAACAAACAAATAAATATTGTATTTCAAAGGATCCCGGGCTTTTGGCAAAGATGACTGACTCCCCCTTTTTTCTTCCTTTTCCTTGTTCTCTTCCAGGTTTGTATTCCCTGCCGTGTGTGTGTGTGTGTGTGTGTGTGTGTGTGTGTGTGTGTGTGTAATACAGGTATTCCTCGATTTACAGCCCCAATTGAGTCCAAAATGTATATTCTTAAGTGAAACATTTGTTAAGTCAGTTTTACCCCATTTTATGACCTTTCCTGTTCTTAAGTGAATCGTTCTTAAGTGAATCACTGAAGTTGATAAGTTAGTGAAATGGTTAAGTGAATCTGGCTTCCCCTGAACTTTGCTTGTCAGAAGATCACAAAAGGGGATCACGTGACCCTGGGACACTGCAACAATCATACGTATGTACCAGTTGCCAAGTATCTGACTTTTGATCACATGATCATGGGGACGTTACAAAGGTCGTGAGTGCGAAAAACGGTCATAAGTCATTTTTTTCAGTGTCATTGTAACGGTCACTAAATGAACCGTTGTAAGTCGAGGACTACCTGTATTATTCCTCGTGTTTGAATGTTTAACAATCTGCAAACTGCCCAGAGTAACTGAGAGTAGGATGGCATATAAATGACATACACATTTAAGTAATAATAAAAATAATAATTAAGTACAAGCTTTTCCTATCATTAAATTTCCCCACCCACATTTTTTTTTTGCCTAGACAAAATTTTCCATTTAAACCATGGTAAAAATAGAAATGAGGCGAAGCAGGCACTGGCTCTAAGGAGTTCAATGAAAACCCAAAGGCAGGTGAGTCAGTTTGTCAATTCATCCTTAATAAGTAATTGTTATTAACATACTAAATGGTACTTATTTATGAAGGAAGAACAGTGTTGGTTACTCTCCTTTAAGTTACTCATAAAAATATAAAGAACAGGACCTTCCTTCCTTTAGTGCGTCTGTTGTGCAAACAGTGAAACATAAAAGTAGCAGCGCTGACTAAAATACAAGTAGTCCTCAATTTATGACCACAACAGAGCCAAAAAATTCCTGTTCATAAGCAAGACACTTGTTAAGTGACTTGTCCCATTTTATAACTTTTCTTGCCACAACGGTTAAGTCAATCACTGCAGTTATGTTAGTAACACAGTTAAGTGAATCTGGCCTCCCCATTGACTTATCTTATCATAAAAGATAATCCCAAGACCCTGGGACACTGCGACCCCTCATAAATATGAGTCCACTGCAAGCATCTGAATTTTGGTAATGTGACAATGGGGATGCGGCAACTGTCTTAAGAGTGAAAAATGGTCGTAAGTCACTTTTTCAGTGCCACTGTAACTCTGAATGGTCACTAAATGAACTATTATTAAGTCGAGATCAGCAAACAGAATAACAGAGTTTGAAGGACTTTGGAGGTCTTCTAGTCCAACCCCTTGCTCAAGCAGAAGACCCTCAACCATTTCAGTCAAATGGTTTTTCCAATTTTCTTAAAAACTTCCAGGGTTGGAGCACCCACAACTTCTGGAGGCAAGTTGTTCCACTAATTCTAAATGTCAGAAAATTTAACCTTAGTTCTAGGTTGCTTCTCTCCTTGATTAGTTTCCATCCATCGCTTCTTGTCCTGCCTTCAGGTGCTCTAGAGAATAGCTTGACTCCCTCTTCTTTGGGGCAGCCCCTCAAATATTGGAACACTGCTATCATGTCACCCCTGGGTCCTTCTTGTCATTAAACTAGACATACCCAGTTCCAGCAACCGTTCTATCCAATCCCCTCATCATCTATGTTGCTCTTCTCTACACTTTCTAGACTCTCAACATCTTTTTTAAATTGTGGCAAGCAAAACTGGATGCAGTATTTCAAGTGTGGTCTTACCAAGGCCTTATAAAGTGGTACTATATACAACCAATTTGTAAAGTTAGATATGCTTATTCTCTTCAGACAGCCCAGCAGGCTTTTTCTACAATGGAGATGTCTCTACAGGGCAAAATAAAAAAAAATCAAAACTACAGCAATGACCTTTGTCATTAGCATTCTGCATATTACTAATATTTCCTCCTCCAATTTTAAAATCATGCTTATCGACTTTCAAATCAGCCCCACTTAATGCATAATTAGCACGTAGGCTGAATAAATAAAGACAATACGCAGCCTTGTCTCACTCCTTTGCCAACCCGGGTTTCATCATGTTGTGTCTGTATTGCAACTTCCTGATCTGCATATATGGTAGGTTTCTCATAAGATGTTCTGTGATTGCCGTTTTCCTAATCACCCACCACAGCTTGACACAATTGACACAACCCACAATCAATTTCTCTATTTTTTTGAAGCAAATACTGCCTTTCTTTTTGGTATTTTTTTAATTTTCCCAATTATCCAGCCGGCATCGGCAGTACTGGCTCATGTTCCTTGAATTTTCCTAAAACCAGCTTGAACAGCTGGCATCTCCTTGTCGAGGTAGGGCAAGGCTAGGCTGCATTGGCTAATCCTAAACATTATTTTGCTAGCATGTGAAATTAAGAGCATTGTATAATAGAATGCACATTCTGTTAAAACCCTTTTTTTGGGGTGGGGGTGGGGGTGTCTATTAGAATGTAAATTGGCCTATTCCAATATGTTGGTCAGTGCTGTTCCCCACATTTGCTGATATAGTTTCATTAATGCAAGGCTAAAAAGATCAGGTCCTTACGAAAGTTCAACTGAACTGATTTACTGCTAAAACCCTATGTACAAGAATCTTCTCAACTAACACTCAGCACCTGGTTAGTTAGATAAGGGTTAATGGCAGTCAAGGAGAGCTGGACTTAGCTTGTGGCTACAAAGGAATTCTAGGCTGATCACTCTTTTAACTCCTACCGCTGATACTGCCAGTCCTTCTCCTACGATTTTTTTTAAAAATTTGATTTATATGCCGCCCTTCTCCGAAGACTCAGGGCGGCTTACAACGCGTTAAGCAACAGCCTCCATACTTTTGTATATTTATACAAAGTCAGCTTATTGCCCCCACAAACTGGGTCCTCAATTGACCTCCCTTAGAAAGGATGGAAGGCTGAGTCCACCTTGAGCCTGGGGAGATTCGAACCAGCAGTAATTGCAGACAGCTGGGTTTTAATTACAATGCTTTGTCTGCTGAGCTATCCAGGCTCCCAATTAGAACTTGTACCGATTCTTCTTCTGTTGCTTGCCATATTTCTACGGATACAGTTTTCCATTGGCTCCTGTTAATCTTCCAATTTGGGAATGAGCAGAGTTCTAGAGGGTCTTGTAAATAGGGAAGATGTGTATTCTAAGGTATCTTGGATGTTGATATCTCTACTGAACTTCAGTATATAGGTAGTCTTGTTCAGTGATTTCATTTGGGATCAGCAACTGTTGCTAAGCGAAGTAGTCACTAAGTGGGTAACCACATGACTGTGACTACACTGACAAGACTAATCAGATTCATACCTTCCACTTTTGTTCGCCTGCTATGCACTCCACTGCCCCTTGGAATTAACAAGGGAATAATTTTAATTAATTAATTAATTTGCATTTACATTCATTGGAGAGGAAGGGATTACAAGGGAGTAAGTAGACACACAATGGGAAATACACATAGAAAGCAATGTGCTGGCACCAGCAGCTGCAAGTGCATCACACAAACATTCTGACATATTCCCCAACTGCTTACTCTCTTGTAATCCCCTTTTCTCCAATCTCTCTGCTCTGCAAGTGTTGGGAATGGGTCAGATGCAGAAGACTGTTTAAAGAAATTATTTTTTTTTCCTGCTTCCTCCATCTCAGTGTTTGGAGGAGAGAAAAAAACAATCATCTATTGTAACATCTGGATAATTCCTTCATAGAAGTGAATTAATGTTTGCAATTACATTCATTGAAGAGGAAGGGATTACAAGAGAGTAAGTAGGCACACAATGTGAAATAGACATAGAAAGCAATGTGCCTGCACCTGTTCTACTACACCTGTTCTAGTATACTACACAAGCAGCTTGGTGCATTTGCCAACTGCTTACTCGCTTGTAACCCCTTCTTGTGTGGAACGGATCAGACAAAGGAGAAACTGTTTACAGAAATCTTTTTTTTCCCCCTTCCTCCATCCTGTTACTCCTGTTTGGGGAGGACAGAAAAAACAACCGTGTGTTGTAACATCTGGACAATCCCTTCGTGCAAGCAGAGGTGCATTTTGCTGCTTGAATTTTTTTCAGCCTTTAAGACAGAGGAGTGCTTACCTGACGCAACATTCGACGGCACGAAACCAGTGGAGCATCTCATCATGAAGGGTACATAACTGAAGGCAGGAAAGGAAGACCTTTTCAGCATCACTGTACCAGCCAGCATCAGATAGGAACCCTCCTGGAAAGATCAAGATATCACTACCTATTTCCCAAACACAACTGATCTTATTTTAAAAGACACTGACGTCCACTCTTGACACTAATGCTAATAAGGTAAGTGTTGGGTCACATTTATCCTGTTTGTAGCTACAGGAGGTCTAAATAAGAAATTCAAGCTGTCTGCTAATATTTAAGCATGCTGATTGAGAAAAGAGGTTAGTTACTGGGGTGATTTTTCAATGGCCATAAAGAACACATATAAACAATGATGGTAGATTTTGCTGTTTTAAGCCCCACTAACAAAAAATGGTGAGGCACCCAAAACTGCATATTTGCTACTTCCAAATGATCTTCAAGGACAGCACCATGTAGAGTACAATGCAGTAATCGAAAACGGGAGCCGACTAAGGCATGGGTGACCGTGAGTAAGGCCTAAAGTGGTAAAGGATGTAATGGCTTTTTAACATTTAAGAAGAATGAGCTATAAATTAGGGAGTGTCCTATCACATTTTAAACGTATGTTTCCTCCATACTTTTTCAGAGTGAAGACTACAATTCTCTTTTCTTCTTAATGATTCATCAGGACAAACTGATTTGAGAAATGCCTTGTCATTACAATGTGTGTGTTGCACGGATTCTCCCAGAAAAAAATTTGGTTTCAGCCCAAAACTGGCTTGTTTGGAATTTAGCAACAGCTTTGAGTTGGTCTCTCACGCAAATTGGCCATGCTTTCTAGAGGCTAAACTGCCCATTCCTGTTTTTCAAGCAGAGACAAATAGACAGAGAGACCTTCCCTCCATCTTCTATGTACGTCCCTACTGCTGAAGCCACAGAAGGAGTGAAAAGGGGATGGAAACATTGGATAAATGAATGCAACAATGATTTTGAACCCAGGTAGTCCTTGACTTACAACCAGTCGCTTAGTGACCTTTTGAAGTTACAACGGCACAGAAAAAAGCGACTGATGGCCGTTTTTCATACTTGTGGCTGTCGCAGCATCTCCATGGTCACGGGATCAAAATTCAGACGCTTGGCAATTGGATCGTATTTATGAGAGTTGACATGTGCCGCGGTCACATGATCGCCTTTTGTGATCTTCTGGGGAAACCAGATTCATTTAACAACTGTGTTACTAACTTAGTGGCTATTATTCACATAACAACTGTGGCAAGAAAGTTCGTAAAATGCGGCGAAATTCAACAACTGTCTTGCTTAACAACAGAAATGGGTTCAACTGTGGTCGTAAGTTGAGGACTACCTGTATACCACATAGATTTTTATTTCAAAAAGGAAAAGTGAAAGCTTTGCTCCTATAGAAAATAGTTACTCCTTGAATAATGTATGACCAGCGGGACAGCTGAATCAGGTAAGACGCAGCAAGTCTAACTTGAGTACAAATTTGAACTGGAATCAGTCTAACCTTTGTCTAACTTTTTGTCTTCTCCCTACAACATCTCCAAGTATTCATTTACCTAATGAGACAAACTAAACTCTCCATGTTCAGTTTGCTGGAGACGGTTTGTTTTTAAGACGACAAAGTGCTAAATTTTCACATAACCCTTAAAGCTGTGGCAATAGTACTTATATACCGCTTTATAGCGATTTACAGCCTTCTCGAAGGTGTTTATAGAGTCAGCATATTGCCCCCAACAATTTGTGTCCTCGTTTTACCGACCTCGGAAGGATGGAAGGCTGAGTTAACCTAGAGCCGATCAGGATCGAACACTTAACAGTGGGCACAGTTAGCCTCCAATACTGCATTCCAACCACTGCATCCCCATGGCTCTTTGAAAGGTACCTGTAACGAAGTGAAGTGGCTAATATTTTATCTGCAGAGAGTTACCTAAGACGAACCCAATCTGGATCGCTTTTTCTTTTACGGCCGCATCTGACTCTGCGATGTAGGAACACCTCCGGCTGAATGAGTAGGCCAGGACTGAAGCAACTTTTACTCCGTGATCCATCAACGCCTGAAAGCAGTGATGAAGGAGATGCCTAGAAGAGAAAAAGAAGCACCAGTGGAGGTAAGAGCATGTTGCTGCCTTCCATCAATGCTAGAAGGTGGCAGTCTTTTTTATGTCTATTAAAAATGGAGGTAGTCCTTGACTTGCGACTGGTCATTAAGTGATCTTTCAAAATTAGGATGGATTCCCCCCCCAAAGGTACGTACAACTCAGCTCCAAAGTTCCGACAACCAAAAGTCATATGATCAAATTTCAGATGCTTGACAACTGCCCTGTATTTATGACTGTTTGCAGCATCCCGTAGTCACGTGACCACAATATACAGTTTTACTGGCATTTACTTTTTCGGCAAAACTGCACCATAGCCAGTAATGGGTTAAATATAGGTAGTCCTCAATTTATGGCCAGAATTAAGCCCAAAATTTCTGTTGTTCAGTGAGACATTTGTTAGGTGAGTTTTGCCCCATTTTACGATCTTTCTTGCCACAGTTTTTAAGGGAACACTGCAGTTGATAAATTAGGATAAATTAAGTGAATCTGGCTTCCCCACTGACGTTGCTTGTTAGAAGGCAGCACAAGTTGATCACATGACTCTAGGGAACAGCAAAGGTCATAACTATGAACCACTTGCCAAGCATCCGAATTTTGATCACGTGACCATGGGGATGCTGCAACAGTCGTAATTATGAAACAGTCGTAAGGCACATTTTTCAGTGCCATTCTAACTTTGCCAGTCAAGGACTACCTGTAATTATAGCAAAACAGGTCCTCAAATTGAATCTGGCCATGTGGCCACCTGCTGTACAACTGTCATGATGTATGACCCTAATGGGCATGCTCCATTATGGTCATAAGTCAAAGAGTACTTGTACTCTGCCTTCCATATATAATTTCTAGCCAGCTACAGCCTTTTGGACATTTTGGAGGTCAATTGGAACTTTGAAAAAATAGCAGATTTAGGAAGATGATTGTCAAGAGACATATTCTTGAAAAACATGCTTAGGGCGACACTGTATCTTCGTATTTAATCAACGGATACTGAGATCAGCAGAAGGGCCTTATGGAAGCCTCTGCATTGAACAGTCCAACAATTGGTTTTAATCCCTTTCAAACAGATTCCCACCCACTCCTCTCACTGGTATTAGTTTTTCCTCTCTGCAGCTGCAGAGGAAGTCAGAACAGCAGGTGAAATTTTAATACACCCACCCAACTCATTCCAGCAGCCCCCGCATTTTATATTACAGAAGAAACGTGTGCCACGTCCTCAGCAATGGGGGAAACACAAACACAATACACAAAAACTGGAACTGCAATTCAAATCTGCTAAACAGGAAGGACTCCCATCACTCAGCATTACAGCCGGAGATGGAATATATACCCAGTGGAAAATGTTAACCCAAGAAGCTTAATTGAATTATTTTAAGAGAATTTTAAACATATGGTCTCTAGTTGTCGTTTTCATGTTTTATATGGTATTTTTGTTGAAGCCCTCTAGAGTTGCCTCGGAGAGATGGAGGGCATAGGAGTCGAACAAAGCAAGCAAGCATGCAAGCAAGCACATGCATGCAGCTTCCCCAGCATGAGTAGTCCATATGATCGCATTTTGGAGTTTTGAGGAAAAAAACCTAAGCATCAGGTGCAAAAAACAAGGAGTCAGGAGAGAGTTCCAAAGCACTGCAACTTCATTCCATGCAACCTATAAACAAGAATCTGACCTATTATGGTTAATGCATATTATGGTCAATGCAAATTGCCGCCAGGTAAGAGCCAATGGACTTCAAGGGGAAAGGGCTGGAGTTAGGTCTTTTTTGAAGGTGTAGGGACTCCAGACTCCATTTGACCCTGCCCTCGGATTCATCTCCTACACTAACGGAACACACCCAAGAAGCATTTCAACTGTGCTGAGGAAGTTTTTACTTGGCAAAAGCTGTTTGATATATAATACGGGGAGAGCAACATTTGTAAAATGTACCTTTTATCTAAAGCTCGAAGCACCTTGGCGAAAACTTCTAGTTCGCAGAATTCGCTACCCAGCTGGCATAGTCGGCCTTGTTGGTAAAGCTGCATAAAAGAAAAAAAGAGAGAGATGGTTTTTATTAATATAACAACAGGTGCTAATTTAATACACAGGTTGGGTAGAGTGTTTGCTCAATTTCAAGTCTCCTCTGAAAAGCTGGATCCCGAGCAGCTTTTCAAGCCAAAGACATCAACTTCCTGAATTTAGCAAATATGAATTGGGGTGTGCCACCCATTCCTTCCAAGGTGATTATTTTTTTTTACACACATGACCCTTGTAGAATCTCCATGGTCATGTGATCAAAATCTGGATCCTTAGCAACTGATGATCTGTCCCCCTCTACATACACCCACAAAAACACAGTCAGTCGAGGGTTAAAGCACTTGGCACACACCACAGTTCTTATCTCCAACTTGACAGCGATATGCACACCGTCTGCCAAGTGCTTTAATTGTTCACAGAAAGAAAATCACATACGTAGCTTTGCCAAAATCCGTTCTTTTAGCTCCAATAATTACCAGATTGAGTTATTGTTCGTCACAGGGATCATTGACCACCACCCTCTCTTATATAGTCTCTGGGGTGTGGTCCAGTGACTCATTGGTCCTGTGACTCAAGTCCAGTGACTCAGGTCTATTCCCTCGCACGTCTCCTCAGCTGCTGCAAGCGTTTATCTCGCCTTCGTTGACGTGCGTCCAGGAATGACGTCTCTCCCTCACTCTCATCTGAGACACCTGTTTCCCCACTACTTTGCTCTCTTTCAGCTGGCACCTGAGACGGTGCCGGGGGGGGGGGGGGGGGGCTGGGAGATCTGGCTGGCTCCTCTTCCTCATGCTCAGAGCTTCCTTCCTCCAATGGGATAGGCTCAGAGGACGGGGCCACAACAACTGGCATGTATTTATGATGGTTACAGTGTCCCAAGGTCATTTGATAACTTTTTGCGACCTTCTGAAAAGCAAGGTCAATGAGGAAGCCAGATTCACTTAACAACCGCAGTAATTCACTTAACAATTGTGGCAAGGAAAATTGTGAAACTGTCTCGCTTAGCAATGGAATTTTTGCACTGAATTGTGGTTGTAAGTTGAGAGCTACCTACATATAAAGGCAGTTTATTTCTGAATACCACATACTACAAGCAAACAAAATGATGTTATTTTATTTATTTATTATATCGTAGTCGACTTTATTTTCCCTGCATTCCCCTCCCCTCTATTGAAATCTGCTCCAGTTCAGATATCCTCCAGATTAGGTGGGTTAAAAGTTTAAAGCTGAAAATGTACCTATTTGGACTGTAAGCTAAATAGCCATTTTCATTGACTTGAAAATATAACTCCGCTACAGAAGACAATTTACTAACAGAATAACCAAGTTGGAAGGGATGTTGGAGGTCTTCGTATCCAACCCCATGCTCAAGCAAGAGACCCTATACCAGTGATGGTGAACCTTTTAGACACTGAGTGCCCAAACTCCGCGGGCACACATGCCCAAACTGAAAGGTGTATGTGTGGACATGTGCGAACTTGCACATGCGCAGACATGCACGCACAGCAGGGACCTGAAGACCAGCTGGCCAGTGGGAGGCAGGGCATCCCAACACCAGCAGCATGGCCAGAGGTAAGATCTTTTTTTCTTTCATGAGCTTCTGTTTCGTCATTTGCAGGGAAACAGAAGCTCATGAAAAAAATGCCACAGAGATCTGATCTGGGGCGACGGCGCGCGTGCTCTGCGTGTCACCTCTGGCACGCATGCCATAGGTTCGTCATCATGGCCCTACCATTCCAGACTAATGGTTGTCCAGTCTCTTCTTAAACACTTCCAGTGCTGGAGCATCCACAACTTCTGGAGGCAATTTATTCCACTGAGTAATTGTTCTCACTGTCAGGAAATTTCTCCTTAGTTCTAGGTTGCTTCTCCCCTTGATCAGTTTTTATCCATTGCCTCTTGTCCTGCCTACAGATGCTTTGGGGGATAGGTTGACCCCTTCTTCTTTGTGGTAACCTCTCAATGCTACTGAATTTATTTGCTTGGTTTTTTTTTTCAGTGTAAAAGTTGTTCTTTAAAAAAAAACAAGGAAATGTTCTTTTTAATAGAACATTAGATCTAGTTCCCTCAAACTAGAACACATTGTTTGTCTTGCGGAAAATGCTGTAAACATTCCTCCCCCCCCCCCTTTATTCAGTTGTGCAGATTGCTAGGGCATGGAAAACAAAGCTGCCAAATCCTTTGAGTGTTTCAAAAACTAATTAAAGCACAATCCAAAATATATTTTTAATGGGGACAAAAAAGTGGTGGTCTCTCCTTTCCCGATGAGAAAAAAATATCCTGGGATGAAAGTAGTAGCCTTAAGGAACTGTTTTAAGAATTATCTTCCTGTCTCCTCTTTCTTCATGGTCCCATCCGCTGTTTGGGGCTGCTTTCCCTATATTTACAATCCACCAAATGTATGGTCTTCAGGTCCTAGAATCTTCAGCAGTAGCCATACTGTCTCAAAAACCCTATGAAATGAAGACCTCTATTTTTCCTTCAGATCCCAAAATATCCTAAAAACAGCACTGGAGGGTAGGGAGAGCAAGCAGAAGTTTCAGTTTTGCCATTCTGGTGGCATCATTGCTGCCTACAAATATGAAATAAACAAATGAAAAAAAGGCTGCCTGCCCAATTCATAGCTCAGTGTCGTATGTTAATCATGCTACACTAACTTGTTCAACAAATCACAGATTAATGTAGGTGTCAAGCTCAAAGCGCACTCATGCTGTTGCAACCATTTTCGCTTCTCAGCTTGCCAACCACTAGGGGTAGAGTTGGGTGAGAAAATATGCAGACTCCAGACTTCAAGAAGGAGAGGCCTGAGACTCAAGGATGCATCTGCAGGTGTCCGCCAAACCCAGAGACATTTTCTCATAACAATACAATACCACTTAATTGAACAATGTGACCTCCAGTGGGGGGGGGGGGGAATTTATATATTGAATTATGTGGATTTGCATGGGAAGTAGGTAGAACTGATTTTCCCTTCAATGGTGCCGAAATGATCTTCCGATATTCAATAAAGTTTTACACTGAGACATTGGTAGGTCTTGAGTGTGCTTGCTTCGGTTAGGATCATCAGTCGGGACACTGACATTAGGCATTAACCATTAGGCATTAACCAGATCAATAAATATGTCATTTTAATCATTTAATAAAATCAATCATCTTAATACTAAGTTTGATTAATCAGCTTTTAAAGTCACAGTATTCTGCTTTGCTATGAATAATGTGCATTACAAATATTACACACCTCGAGCAATTTGATGACTTTCCCTGTATCTTAATTGCTCTTTAATATAGCCGGAAACATTAATTATTTAGCAATTATATAACGGAAGTATTTATCAAGTAACCTCATTTGTTATTAAAATCCTTCCAGAACAGGCCATCTTTGTTTTAGATGGCACATTTAATTGACCAGGTGTTAAATTTTATATGTAGGGCAATTCCCACCAAGACTGTGGGAACTAAAAAACGATTATGAACTTGATTACACTTGAAATAAATAGCAAGTTCATGAATTAGGTATAACATAAAGAACTATTTAAAGCTGCATTTTTAATATCAAATTCCCCTGAACCAACACAGCCTTCACATTCTGAATCTCTTAAAAAAGAAACTTATAGTATAAATTCATACTTAGATTTCCTTTAAAAGATATTGTGACCTATTGGCAATAATCATGAAATCATAAATTTGGAAGGAACTTTGGAGATCTCCTAATCCTGTGATGGTGAACCTATGGCACGCGTGCCACAGGTGGCACACAGAGCCCTCTATGCAGGCACACAAGCCATCGCCCCAGCTCAGCTCTGCCACGCATGAGCGCGAACCTCCCACCAGCCAGCTGGTTTTTGGGTCTCTGCCTAGCATGCTTGGGGGGCAGAGCACATGGGAGACATGTGCACATTTGCGGGGTGCATGAACAAGAGAGCACACATTCATGGGGTGGGGTCATGAGGGGGTGTACACGGGGATCATGAGCGCATGCGCAGGGCACATGCAGGGGTTTTGTGTATGCATTATGGGTGTGTGGGCACACACGCTTTCGGCACTTGGTGCCAAAAAAGTTAGCCATCACTGTTCTAGTTCAAACCCCGGCTCAATGCAGGAGTCCTCACACCATCTCTGACAAATGTTGTCCTATCTTTTCTTGAAAAGCTCCACTGATTAATAGTTCCCACTGTCAGGAAATTTCTCCTCATTTCCATGATCCATGCGATCAAGGATTATTATCCCTGAGTCAAAAAAAAACAAAACACCACAAGACATCTGGTATTTTACAGGGAGTGTCTTTCTCAATATGACATTTGAGAGGGTCCATTCTTGAGTTGCCCCCGACATACTTTTCCTTATGGATTTAAGGAGGAATAGGGATTATGCAAAGAAAAATAGCAACAGCAACAGCACTTATGACTTATGCAGGTAATCCTTGATTTGCAACAATTGATTTAGTGGCTGTTCAAAGTTACGGCACTGGAAAAAATGACTTATGACCATTTTTCACACATGACCCTTGCATCATCCCCATAGTTACATGATCAAAATTCAGGTGGGTGGCAAGCGACTTGTAATTATGATGCTTGCAGTGTCCCGGGGCCATTTGATCACCTTTTATAACCTTCTGACAAGCAATAGGGAAGCCAAATTAACTTAACAACCATGTTACTAACTTAACAACTGCAGTGAACTTAACAACTGTGAAGGAAAGTCATAAAATGGGGCAAAGCACACTTAACAAAATGTCTCACTTAGCAAGAGAAATTTTGGGCTCAACTGTGGTCACGGACTACCTATATATCACTCCATAGTGCTTTACAGCACTCTCTGGGAAGTTTACAATGTCAGCATATTACTGTTTCCAACAATTGGGTCCTCGTTTTACTGACCTCAGAATGACGAAAGGCTGAGTCAACCTTTAATATTTTTTTCTCTCTCCAGTCATTTCTGCCCATCCTATCAGATCTGGCAGGATATGACAGGCATGCTTCAGGTCTTTTCCATAGGTGTCGCCTTATGGAATGTGGGAGGGATGCTTTCTCTGTCGTAGTGTCTGCTTTGTGGAAGGGCTTTAATACTGAAGTTTGGATAGGGTCAACTCTCTTGGCCTTTCAGAAGGCCTTAAAAACCTCTCTCAGGGTTTAGGGCCAAGATGTAAATAGAACCTGGTTTCTTGCTTGCCCTGTACTAACAGAACCAATTTATCGGTTGTCTTTTATTGCTTGTTCTATTGTTTTCACCGATGTGTCTGCTTTTATGCTTTGTTAGCTGTCCAAAGTTTTGACTAATAAATCCATATCTAAGCTATTTATTTCTTTAAAATAGCCAACATTTCATATTTTAGTCAAGAAATCTATGAGGGGTCACAGCAAATGTTTAAATTTGACAAGAGGTTTTTTTTTAAACAAGGAATTTTAAAAAACCTAACGATCTGATTGCTATATTTTCTATTAACCAAACTTCAAATTACATAGAAGTCCAGTTTGATGACTACCAATTGATGCAGTACTTCTTGGAAAACAAGCTATCATTTTGCTTAAATTCCATTTCAATTTATCATCACTCATGCAATTGCCTGTTGGCAGGCATCTAGGAAGGTTAATTACTTGACTTCAGAATGATGACACAAATTGTTTTAAGTGACACCAAACATCTTAATAATACCCAGCACCAAGCCTTTTGGTGACCTCACTCAGTAATTTCATAAAGGCGCTACAAAACACTGGTGACAAGAGGCAGTCCGAAGGTGTTTCTGTTAAAGATAATGCACTAATCCACTTCCAAATCTTTCAGACAATTCAGAGTATCATCACCAGTCCAAAGAGATCAGAAAGGAAAAACAAAACAAACCGAGACATCTGTTATTGTGTCTGTTAAAAGCCAGTATGTTAGTGAAAGCCACCTACAGGCTAACCAGTGTTATCTTAACATTAGTTTATTCTAAACCAGGGGTGTCAAACTGGATTTCTTTGAGGGCTGGATCAGCAATGTAGTTCGCCTCTGTGGACCAGCCCCGGGGGGGGGGGGGGGGAGGAGAGAGGGAAGAGAGACTGGACAGACGCCTCCTGCAGCACGCTGCCAGCCAAAATGGGGCAGGGGGGGGGGTCGTCACCACCCCCCCGCGCCCAATTTTGGCTGCCAGAGGCACCGAAGGCTGGTCTTTTGCCAGGCAGGCACCATAGGCCAGATTTAAGCACCCTGCAGGCCAGATCTGGCCCGTGGACCTTGAGTTTTGAAATTTGAAACCCATTTTGAAATGGGTCTTAATAATCTATTTTCTTCCAGAATAGTTAAAGTTAATTAGCCACCACCCTCCATGTTGCAACAGTTCCTGTTGCAACTGACTCAAAGCCCATCACAAGATTTATCTGAGATAGATTTGGTTGGTACCCACCCTGACATTTGAAAGGCTGGAAAAATTGGACTTTTCTGCAGGGACTTTGAGAATTAAATGTTGAAATGGTGCTGGGTACATATATTTATTAATTACATTGTGTTTCCTGTAATTTTTTTTCCTCCCTGCCATATGTTCTGAAAATGGAATAACCATACATGCCTCCAAATCTATATAAAGTAAATCCCCCAGATAGCATGCTTTTATTTATTCGTGCTTAATTATTAAATTTATGTTCCTCCCACCTCATCAGAGAAGACTTTGGATGGCTTACAAACATTAAATGAGTATATTAAAATAATATACATTAAATTAAAAACAATTAATTTTCACTTTTCACTTCACAAAGACCAAAGTTTTAACTATCACTTTTTAAATACCCCTACTGATGTCTCTTTGAAGAATGCAAAAAGAATAATGTGGAGAAAGAACTAAACATGCAATAAAGGCCGCAAACTGCCTGTGGCTGCATTCAGACATCATAATATGGCTTGGTTTTGAGTTGGTGTCATAGCTTCATCAACCCACAGTGATTTACCAATAATGGCTTAGGATGAATGAGTGCAGTATCTGAAATGTAGTATCTGTGCTCAAAGATTGAAGATAACAGAGTAACAGAGTTGGAAGGGACCTTGTAAGTCATCTAGTCCAACCCCCCCTTCCCCCCAAAGGCAGGAGACCCTACACCATTTCTGACAGATGGCAGTCCAGTCTCTCTGTAAGCTTCCAGTGATGAAGCTCCCACAACTTCTGAAGGCGGTAGATACCGGTCTCTGTTCTAATGACAGATCAGTCCTGCAGCATGGTGACTAAGGGTAGCATTTTTCCTGCGATGGTTCCCAAATGATGGAACTCTTTCACGGGGGAAATATGACAGGCGCCCATGCTGTCATATCTCTGCACTGAGTCACCACCCATAGATTCTATCACAGTGGCTAGATTAACTGCATTAATACCATTATGCCAAACCAAGAGCAAACAAGGCTGAAAGCTTAGCATGGAATCCAATCTTATAGAACCAAAGTATTTCAAGGGTGAAAAGACTCTACGTTAGCAGAATTATTTAAGTTCTGAAAAGATGATCAACTAGTTAAGTGTTGATTTATAGAAGTTAAGAATCAGCTGACTGCACTTCTTTGAATCAGTGGGGCTTAAGTAATTTCTGGAATTCTTCTTCCCAAATGCCTGTCATGTTTTAGCGAGGCGTTACGTCCAAAAGAGTTCGCTATTTGTCTCCTGAGTTATCCAAGCAAAGGCCAGTTGTACCAGGAATAACTGATGTCACCAAAATAAAACAGGTACACAGACCAACATTTGGAATTTTGCCAGAAACAGAAGCTGGTCAAGTGATGCTTTGGACCACACCAACTAGAACCATCTTGTCATCAGATAACTAGATGGGGGTTTCAGGGCCTAATAGAGAGCTCCCACAACACACTAGAAAGCCATGCACTGTATCTTTCAAAGTCTCTTATATCTCATATTCCATCTCTTCTTTTCTGAAAATAATTGTTTGTACACAGCATGTCATTTCTTTCTAGGTTAAAATCCAAGTTGTGACTTTAAGGCTTCTGCCTGTTAGATCTTGCCCTTCAAAACATCAGCCCATGTGTAAGATCTCTCAGAATGGTGTTGGATTAGTGCTGCAATCTAACCAAGATTAAGAATATTATTGGGTGTAGAACCCTGCATGCCAGGATCCAAAACTGCCACAGGAAAAGAGGAACTGTAGGCCAAAGATGAAAGGGAGCCAAGTGATGAAGAAGCTACTTGGATAAGCAGGCAAAATGTTTCAAACCAAAGAAGAAAAGAAACCCAATTGCCGTGACTCAACTTCCAGACATAGCAAATCAAAGGATTAAAAACAATCATATTTTGAAGGCAGGACCAGATTCAAACATTGTACTATACCATATTGTCGCTTGCTTCCTGGCTTAGCATGTTGGATGAACCAAGCCATGACTTCAATAACCAATGATTTAAAAAATACTGGCTTAATTATGCTTAGCTATAAATCAGAAAAGAGGAATTCATTCTGGAGATTAAAGGGAAGCAAATGATGTTAGGGGGATTAACATTTCAGAGAGAAAATATCAATCAAACTGGGTTGCGGCTAAAAAGGACTGACTATTCTGAAAGCTGCATGTGAATTTAATTTTTATATTTGTAACCTTTGGGTCAGTCGCTCTTTCTCAGCCTAACTCACCTCATAAAGTTGTTGTTGTGGGGAAAAAAGGAGCAGGAAAAGGTATTAGGTATGTTTGCTGCCTTGAGTTATTTATAAAAAATAATAAAGGTGGGATAAAATGATCTTTAAAAAATTAAATACATGTCAGGCCTGGAAGCCGTCTTGGATATTGGATCTTCAGGCCTGCCACATTTAGTGCTGTGGGAAACTGGGAGGGGGGATTGTATGGAGCTGGGGAGATATATAGTCATAACATTCCTTTCTTAGTTAAGGTCACTCTGCCCTGCACCTGAAGGGGTGTGGCTGGGAGGTATCTCCAATTGGGACCGTGCATTGATTGGACCATGTGATGGACATGTGGGTGCTGGGGCAAGGATCTGGACTTCCTTTTGGATGGGGAAAACCTGGAAGCTTTCAGATTTGGGTTTTCCCAGATGTGCCAGTATGACATCTCTAATAAAATGGAACTTTGAGGAATGCGTAGCCTCGGAGTCTTCTTTCGTTGGGGGTGTTACTTGGAATCCTGATAATACACACATCTTATTCACATGCAACTCCCAGATATCATAGAATTTTATTGTCAATTCTTCAAATTAAAAAAAATACTAAACGACAGGCATTAGCCCTCCCAAAGAAATATAAGCAATAGGCCACCTTACATTGTATTTTACCTATGCGGTGCTATTTCACCATCATAGTTGAGGAAGTAGGATAATCACATTGGATTTGGGACAGATTTGGACCAGAGCAACATTTTGATGAAAGACAATATTGCTCAAAAACTGGATGATGTACTCTATTCTGTTTGGGAGAAAAAGCATCAAGTAAATAAATATTCCAAATTAAAAAAAAAACCAAGAAGCTGCTGCTTAAACACACAATATTTATTTTACACAGCACAGCAACTCTGTGATGCTCTTTCATGCTCTGTCCCAAGGAGGAACCCACTGGCTACACCACAGGATTAAGCATTTTAATAACACTTCCATGTTGTTCTTTTGAGAAGACATGGCCTCAGAGGTATTTTGTCTTTTTCTTATTTTTCGTAATATAGGTCTTTTTTTTTTTTTTTTTTGCAAATAATGCCTCTGCAGCACTACCACCCTGTCAGATTTTCCAAACATTATTTCACAACTTCCTAGTCACATTTTGTAAATGATTTTTTTCCTTCTGCTTCTTGGAAAAACAAAGATAACACAATTCCATTTAGCTGGCTCTAAAATAAGTTCAATGAATCTAAGGATGCAAATGCTGGGTCAGACAAAGGCTTGATTCACATAATGCGTTATTAAGATTTTATATGAGTTGTTTGGCTTTGACTTGGCATATTGCATCGCCAATCATTGTTTTGTAAACCATGGTTTATATATTATATTATTGCACACGTAGCAGCATCCATGGGTATTTCTCTCTGTGCCAGCTCTTCCCACTACACTGAAATTTAATTTTGAAATGAAATAAATAACATGTAAAGGAACCAGCAAGTGAGCTTCCTGCCAAATAACAACTTAAAGTTACCTCTCACAATCCTGGACCAATATCTTAATTGCTGCTATCCTAGCTGATGAGCTAAAAAGTTTGTTAATTGAGCCACGTTTGATTTAATTTAATCAGTTGGATTTGCAGAACACATTCTAGTCCAATGTGTTGTGTGACCCAAATAAAGTACAAGTAGTCCTCGACTTACAACCACAATCTAGTCCAAAATTTCCATTGCTAAGCGGAAGTTATTAAGTGAATTTGCCCCATTTTCTGACCTTTCTTTCTTGCTAGGTGAATCATCGCAATTGTTAAGCTAGTAACACAGTTGTTAAGTGACTCTAAACTTCTCCATTGACTTTGCTTGTCAGAAGGTAGCAAAAGGTGATCGGAAGACCCAAGAACAGTGCAACTGTCGCAAATGTGAGCCAGTTGCCAAGTGTCTGAATTTTGATCACATGACCATGGGGATGTAGCAACCATTATAGGTGTGAAAAACAGTCATAAAGTCACTTTTTACAACTTTAACTTTGAACGGTCCCTAAATGAATGGTTGTAAGTCAAGGGCTGCCTGTAGTTAAAAACCGAAAGCCAGCTTAGCTTGGTGTAGTGGCTAAAGCACCAGGCTAGAAACTAGGTGACTTCGAGTTCTAGTCCCACCTTAGAGCCTAACCCTCTCTCTTAGTCCTCAGAAGAAGACAAGAGTAAAACATTTCTTAAAATCCTGCCGAGAAAACTGCAGGGACTAATCCAAGCAGTTGCCTCACCAGAAAGCATTCATGTTACATGGCATAAGGTTTTCTGAACTGGTACAGAATTATCCAACATAAACCATCCAGGTGATTTGAATGTAACTCCCATCCTTCTGGACTGAAGGCCACGTTAGCTGAGCTTGGAGGAACTGAGTGCCTTCTGCCATTTTTGAGTGATGCATTAGACCAGAGGTCTTCAAACTTGGCCTCTTTAAGATTTGTGGACTTCAACTCCCAGAATTCTCCAGCCAGCTATGCTGGCTGGAGAATTCTGAGAGCTAGAGTCTGCATTAGACTCATTAGATTCTTTTATTGATACATAATCAAATTACATTTCCAGCTAGTCCAAAAGATAAAGCAAATTGTTAGCATTAATCTGTATTGTCTATGCTATATAGACTATACCTCCGTTTCAGAATAGATCGTTCATACTTCTCTGTTGGCTAACAATATTTATCCCACATTTAAACACCCCAGAAGCATAATTATTTAATGCGAGGGCGAATTTGGGTTGGTCACCGGGACCAGAGATTTACTCTTCCGAGCTTTTGAACTCGTGCTAGAGCTCATCCTCAGGGAATTTCTCTTTACTGAAATATGGGGTGCCTTCCTATTGGCTTACTGTAGGAAGGCACCACATAAACATGACTCACAGAACAGCCCAAAGCACACATTTTTCTGGAGAGAAGTTCCCTGAAGATGGGCTCTAGCATCAGTCTGGAAGCTTGGAAGAGCAAATCTCTGGTCTCGGCGACCAGTCCAGATTGGATCCTGCAACATTATCCTGGGACACTTATATCTGCCTTCATCTATGAGAATTATTTAAAGTGGATGTTGAAAAAAATCCACTGAGACACATCTAATACCTGATGCGTGGAACAGAAGGATCCCCCCAGTAATTTTTTTTTGCCAGGGGTTCAGATCTTTGTGTGGTCTGCCCATAGGCCCCCCTCCCCTGATCACCATACAAAAACAGGACTATTGCATGTCACAAGGCACAAAACAAACTGCTTACTCAGCAATTCACAACTCCCATGAAACTAAAGCTGGAGAGCTTGTTTTTCCCATACTGATAAGCTAAGTATTATGTTGGGATAAGTAGCAAGAATGCACATTTTTTTAAGGCAGAGGAGACATTTGGCACTATCCTCACCTTTTAACACAGGCAAATGGTCAAAACAAAAAAGCGGGAAGGGCCAGGGCAAGAATTTAACTTTAAAGCAGACATATTTTTTTTATGACAACTCTTGAAGAATGTTTTCCTCACATGATGTTTGAATTTTAATTTAGGAACAATATAAGGGGGGGGGGGGGAACCAGGTGGGAATCAGATTCAGCATCTGCAAAGCTCTGTTAGCATACAGGGAATTTACATTTTTCTTCACCTTAAGACAGATTTATCTAAAGTTCATCCTTCCATTTTTAAATAATGAAACTGAGTTCCCATCACGTGATTGCTTTAATTCCTGGGACAGAAATTTCAGATGAGAAAAATCCCTATTATAGGAAACATATTAAGGTAGTCCTTGACTTATAACAGTTCATTTAGTGACTGAAAAAAGAAATTTATGACTGTTTTTCACACTTATGACTGTTGCAGCATCCCTAGTCACGAGATCAAAATTCAGACACTTTGCAATTGACTCATATTTATGACGGACGCAGTGTCCTGGCGTCATGTGATCACCTTTTGCAACCTTCTAAGAAGGAATGTAAATGGGAAAGCCAGATTCACTTAACCACCATGTAACTATTTTAACAGAGATAATCCACTTTACAAGTGTGGCAAGAAAGATTGTAAAATGGGACAAAATTCATTTAACAAATGTCTTACTTAGCAACAGAAATTTTGGGTTCAATTGTGGTTGTAATTCGAGGGCTACCTGTAATTTTACAATATTTTCAGGTGGAGGGAAGAGAAGAATGAATCCGAAACCCTACCTTCTCTCAACCAGAAGTTCTAGCTAAATTATTATTGTTGTTAAAACATTCTACTCTCCATATGGTATAACCTGCACTTGGAACTAATTCATGGAACCCCTTAATAAAGAGTTACTCCTAAGTGAAAAGGATAGGAGGTATTTCTTTCTTGAAAGAAAAATTAAAATAGATATACCATGCAAACATACACTCCAGTGAACGAAAATAAGGTAATTACCTATTCTTATTTTGAATACAAAAGCCACATATTGTCTCTACACTGTCTCGAACACCGCTGGGGGGGGGGGGGGGAAGCCCTACTAAGCAGGTATATACAAAAGTATGAAAGCTATTGCTTAACACATTGAAAGCCACCCTGAGTCTCTGGAGAAGGGCGGCATATAAATCGAACCAATCAATCAATAAAATGGACAGAAGGTGAACAGGGTTTCCACCATCATCAAGAAAATATGAATTATGTTTCAAAGGAAAATTCTATGTATATAGATAAAATGATTTGCTACATAACCAATATGAAAAACAAAGCCACTGAATAACAGCAGTTCTAGTCCAGATAAACATCAAGGATTATTGCCTAACTTGTTTGAAGCCTTCCAGTGGATCCCTCTCTGAAAATATTCACAGAACATAAAAAACAAGGACTGCAGTAAACAATGAAATGGTCGTTTTTATGGGGTAGAAAAAAACCCCCAAAGCACACCTTCTCTATTAAAGGGCTGTTTCCAATTACTATGTTTCCCCGAAAATAAGACCCTGTCTTGTATTTTTTTGAACCCTGAAATAAGCCCTTGGCCTTATTGCCATGCGCTCAAAAGCCCAATTGGGCTTATTATCAGGGGAGGTCTTATTTCGGGGAAAACAGGGTAATGCCACCAATCTCAGCACCCTTATGAGGTCCAATCTGCGAACATACTTCACAGTATGTTAAAACACCAAAGTTAAAAAAGCACCAGTCCTCCTTTACAGGTAGTTCTCGACTTACGACCATAATTATGCCAAACATTTCCATTGTAAATAAGCAAGGCAGTTATGAAGTGACTTTCGACCCGTTTTATATCTTGTTTGCAGCAGTTAAAGGAATCAGTGTAGTTGTTAAGTGAATCATTAAGAGAATCTGGCTTTCTCCATTGACTGCTTGTGGGAAGCTGGCGGGGAAGGTAACAAATGGTAATCACAAGACCCCAAACAGTGCAGCTGTCATAAATACAATATATGCCAGTTGCCAAGCATCCGAATTTTGGTCATGTGACCATAAGAGCGCTGCAATGGTCACAAATGTGAAAACTGGTCATAAGTTACTTTTTTCAGTGTAACTATGAATGGTCATTAAACAAATAATCGAGGACTATCTGTATTATAACAGCTTAAACTTACCAGAACAATTCAAAAACACATTACACACCATGGTGCATTATAAAAAAATACAAATAATAAAAACAACGCAAATTCCAAAGCAATGACATTACAGTATTTCATGTCTGGGATGGGCAGGAAGGTTGTAAATTAGCCCTTTAGGATGCTGCAAGGTATATTCACAGCTCCTAAATTGGCCTTCCTGGACCATTGCCCTCCAGATTTCGTTGTATAGATGATGTACAATGACAGTAAAGGCTATACTATACAGATATGTTGAGTAATGACTCTTAAAAATGGCAGCTGGGCGGAAATCACAAAACCTGAGCAATCAGGACATTTTGGGGGTGTTTTTCCTGAACGCCATCTCTCTGCTAAACAAATAATTCCCTCAACACTGTCAAACTATTTACTAAGTCTGCACTACTATTAATCTTGTCGTTGTTCCTATCACCCATCTCCTCCCACTTATGACTGTAACCTTGTTGTTGGTATCCTTACGATTTATATTGACTGTTTCCTAATATGATTTGATTGCTTATTTGTTTGATATACGGCTATCATTAAGTGTTGTACCTTATGATTCTTGACGAATATATCTTTTCTTTTATGTACAGAAAGCATATGCACCAAGACAAATTCCTTGCGTGTACAATCACACTTGGCCAATAAAGAATTCTATTCTATATAGACACAAATCTCAAATTTTTCAATAAAGCATAAAGAATGAAATGAGAGCAGTTTTCTGGAGGAAGTTTTCATGAGGTCACCTACTGAGGAAGGGTATCAAAGTTGGCCAACTTTAGAAGTGGGGATAAACTTTTGAAGAGCCAATAAAATTGGATAAACATAGTCCTTAACTTATGTTCACAAGTGAAACCCTTATTATTGGTAGTAATATTTATAACACTATTATAAACAGATAATTTTGTCTATTGCTGGTCTGTGACCATAATGAAGTTTATTATTATTATTATGTCCACAACTGAGCCCAAAATTTTCATTACAAAATTGAGACGTTTGTTAAGTGAGTTTTGCTCCATTTTACAACCTTTCTTGCAACAGTGATAGACTATAGATGTTAAGTGAATCTGGCTTCCCCATTGGGAAGGTGATCACATGACTCTTGCACACTGCAACTGACATAAGCATCTGAATTTTGTCAAGCATCTGAAGTTTGATCATGTGATCATAGGGATGCTTCAACGGTCGTGTGAAAAATGGCCAAAAATAACTTTTTTTCAGTGCTGTTGTGTACTGAACGGTCCATAAATGAACGGTCCATAAACAAACTGTTGTGAGTTGAGGACTACCTATATTTGTAGCTCAGGGTTGAAATGAATCTCCTCACTTTTGAGGAGGTTTGGAATGGAGTGGAGCGAAAAAGTCCAAAGAGGTGTAATAATAAAATAGTTGGGTGAGATACAGGCAGAAGAGAAAGAGAGATCCTAGGGAAGCAAACTGAAAAGCAAAGGGGAGTAATCATGCAGCAATGGGCTGGGACCAAGCCAATTATTCTGATGGGTGCAAATCATTTTTCAGAACAGGGAACAAGAGGTATTTCCAAGGGGGGCAATCCAACTGCAAAGAAACCCAGAAAGAAAACAAAATTCCACCAAAGGCTGAAAGGTCCCAAGGCGACTTTAAAAAACAACACATGTGGATGGGAGCAGCTCCCAGGTGCAATTCCTAAAAAAAAAAGGGTGTAAAGACAAGCAAAGGCATAGATTACAGCAGTGTCATTTTCCAGGAACAGGGAAACAAGAGAATTCAAGGAAAAAAGATTCTTGGTAGAAAATCACATGAATTGAAAGAACTGGGTGCAGGATAAACAAGGCCCATATTTGGGGGAAGAGGCACCTTTCAAATTTTTATATGCGATTTAAAAAAAGCTGCCCATGCAACCACTAGGAATTGGAGGGGTCCAATTCTTTGAGATGGGAAGAGATATAATTCCCCCTTCTGGGGAGATATAATTCTCCCCAGAAGGGGTGCAAAGCCAGGGAGGGGGCTAACCAATTCTTGGGGGGAGGTATAAATAAATGGGATGGGGGGAATCAAGGAGATGCCAGGGGGGTGCAATTCTCCCCCAAAAAGGGTGCAAAGCCACCAAAGGAGGTTTAATCAATTCTTCAGAGGGGGACTGCAAACGAACAGAGTGGGAGGAAATCAAAGAGATGGGAGGGAGTGCAATTCTCCCCAAAAAAGGGTGCAAATCCATTGAATGGGATGGGGTAACCAATTCTTGAGAGGGGTGCAAACAAACAGGGTGGGTGGAACCAAGGAGATGGGAGGGGGTGCAATTCTCCCCAAAAAAGGGTTCAAAGCTGTGGAAGGGGAAGGCTAACTAATTCTTCAGAATAGGCTTGCAAACAAATGGAGTGGGGGTAACAAACGAGATGGGAGTGGGGGTGCCAAGCGGGGAGGGGGCCTAGCCAATTCTTTGGGGGAAGATGTAAACAAACGGGGGGGGGGGGAGCCAATAGATGGGACCAGGGTGCAATTCTCCCTCCAAAAAGGGGTGCAAAGCTGGCGAAGGGGGTGGGGTGCAAACTAGGGAGGGGAACTAGCCAATTCTTGGGGGGCAGGTGGTAAAAAAACAGGGTGGGGAGAATGGAGATGGAAGGTGCCAAGCGGGGAGGGGGCCTAGCCAATTCTTTGGGTGGGAGGTGTAAACAAACGGGGTAGGGGGGGGAAAGCCAAGAGATGGGACGAGGGTGCAATTCTCCCCCCAAAAAGGGTGCAAAGCGGGCGAAGGGGGTGGGGCAACCAATTCTTGGGGGGCAGTTTGTAAATAAACGGTGTGAGGAGAACCAAGGCGATGGGAGGCGAGGTGCAAAGCAGGGAGGGGGGGGCTAGCCAATTCTGGTGGGGGGAGGGCAGGTTGGAAACAAAAGGGGTGGGGTGGGGAACCGAGGGGATGGGAAGGAGGTGCAATTCTCCCCAGAAAGGGTGCAAAAAGAAAAAGGTGCAGAAAGGGGTGGGGGTTGTCAGCAGATGGGGGCCGATGATGATGATGGTTTGGGGAAAGTTGGGGTTGCAAAAGAGGCAGAGGCCGTGGGGAGAAGACGCCCCCCCTTGTCTAAAAGGGGGGAGGGTGCAATTCCAGCCTGTGTGTCCTCCCCCCCTCCCCCCCCCCACGGAGTCCCAGCCCGGAGAGGCAACGAGGGGAGGGAAGGGAGAGTCGGGGCCTCCTTCCTCCTCCTCCTCCTCCTCCTCACCTTGTAATAGACGTCGAATTGGATGTTCTCGGGCAAGGAGCGGATGTCCCTCCGGCGGGCCCGGCCGTAGCTGTCGACCACGGCCGAGATGGCGGTGTTGTAGAGCGTCTCGGGCACCCACTCCAGCTCCACCGCCGCCATCTTGCCTGGCTCGGGCGGCCGCCCTCAACCAGGCAAGACAGACAGGCAGGCCTCGACCACCTTCACCGCTCGGGCCTAGAAGTCGCTCCGCCCCGCCGGCGCCGCCGCGGCTCTCCTTCTTCTTCTTCTTCTTGCCCGCTTTTCCCTCACCCGGCCGAGCTAAGGCGAGGCGGGAGCCGCTGGGGGCGCCCTCACGGAGGAGGAGGAGGAGGGGAAAAAAGGAGGAGGAGCAGGAGGCCAGCCGCCGCGGCCTGGCTGGCAGGGACCCGCCGCCCGCGTGAGGGGCGAGTCCGCGCCGCGCTTTTTTTTTTTTCCCGCCCCCCCCAACCCCTCAAAGCGCGAAGTTCCTCCCGCCTGAGGTAAAGCCGCGGGGGGCCGGCCTCGCCCGGCGCGCGCAGGCCGCGGCGGCGCGGGAGGGTAGGTGGGCGGGGTTCATAGGGTGCCCTCTAAGGGGCGGGGCGACCTAACCCCCCCCTCTCCCAATCCCCATTCGATGTTCGCGCGCGCGCGCGCGCGGCCTCGGGGATGATGGCCCCGCCCCCCCCCCAGGCAGGGGAAAGGAAGGAGGGTGCGCGCGCGCGACCCCCTCAATTTGGCGGAGGGAGGAGCGGGGGGGGGGGTGGAGTGAGAAAGCCTGCCGTTGGAACAGCCGACACGCACACACACACACACACACCGCGCCAGTCACCCCATCCCTCAGGGCTTTGGGGATTGTCGGTCATCCTTTGAGGGCAGGCTAAAAGGGGTGGGGGTGGGTGGGATTTTTTTTTTGGTAATTGGGTGGGATTTTTTTTTTGGGTTCGGGTGGGAGTGGGGAGGGGAGGTGGGAATAGAATAGAAGTTGTGGGAGGTTCACATGGCTGGAAGCTTTCAAGAAGAGGCTGGGCTGTCCTCTGGTCGGAAATGGTGTAGTAGGGGCTCCTGGGATGGGGGTGGGGGTGGGCTAGATGACCTAGAGGGTCCCTTCCAACTCTGTTAATCTTCCTGACAAGAGAATAGAATAGAATAGAATCTTTACTGAGAGCAGAATCTTTATTGAGAATAGAATAGAATGGAACCTTTATTGAGAATAGAATATTGAGAATAGAATAGAATAGAATCTTTATTGGGAATAGAATAGAATATTGAGAACAGAATCTTTATTGAGAATAGAATAGAATAGAATCTTTATTGAGAATAGAATAGAATATTGAGACTAGAATAGAATAGAATCTTTATTGAGAATAGAATATTGAGAATAGAATAGAATCTTTATTGAGAATAGAATAGAATAGAATAGAATAGAATAGAATAGAATAGAATCTTTATTGAGAAGAGAAGAGAATCTTTATTGAAAATAGAATAGAATAGAATCTTTATTGAGAATAGAATAGAATATTGAGAATAGAATAAAATAGAACCTTTATTGAGAATAGAATATTGAGAATAGAATAGAATAGAATCTTTATTGAGAATAGAATAGAATATTGAGAACAGAATCTTTATTGAGAATAGAATAGAATCTTTATTGAGAATAGAATATTGAGAATAGAATAAAATAGAACCTTTATTGAGAATAGAATAGAATCTTTATGAGAATAGATTAGAATATTGAGAATAGAATAGAATAGAATCTTTATTGAGAATAGAATAGAATATTGAGACTAGAATAGAATAGAACCTTTATTGAGAAAAGAATCTTTATTGGGAATAGAATATTGAGAATAGAATAAAATAGAATCTTTATAGAGAAGAGAATAGAATATTTAGAATAGAATAGAATAGAATCTTTATAGAGAATAGAATATTTATTGAGAATAGAATAGAACAGAATCTTTATTGAGAATAGAATAGAACCTGCGAGATTAGCAAAAATCTACCCAAATGTAAGCCCCAAATGTTGGAAGTGTGTATACACCAAGGTATCTTCTTTCATATGTGGTGATCCTGTCCTGAAGCGAAGAGGTATTGGAAAAAAATACAAAATTGGCTACAAGAATCAACGAATGAAAAAATTTAATTGATACCTGAAACATTTCTCCTGGGAATACTAAAGAATAAATATGGAAAAAAAAGAAGATACTTAATTATATATGTACTCACCACAGCGGAGAATAGCATATGCCCAATATTGGAAAGGAAAAGATACATCACCAGAGGAAATTATTATTCAGAAAGTTTTAGAGTGCTGAAATGAACAAATTAACGTTAGAATTAAATGAAAAAGAGGATTCAGAATTCTATACGGTGTGGGATGACTGGTACAGGTAGATTGATAACCGAATAAAAAATAGTTGAAAGTTAATATAAATTTTAAGAGATACAGTATATATTGTATGTACCGGGAACTATGAAACATAAAGGGTGAATTGATCTAACTTGTGTGGAAAAGTAACACTATCTGACTGTATTGTATTGTATTATAATAAATTTCAATTTAAAAAAAAATGATTTCCACTATTTTTTAATTTTATTTTTGGCACTGCATACAAGTGGGCAGGCATAGCTAGCAAATCTGGCAAAATAAAAAATCACGAGAGTGGAACATTTCTGAGAAAATAACTGTTTTCAGTTGTCTGAATCATTTCATTATATTGTCTGACTCGGCTCAAGGCAGGTCACAGTCAATAAAAAAATAAAGCAGGCAATGAAAATTTTAAAAAAAACACGTAGTCCTTGACTTACAACAGTTCATTTAGTGACTGAAGTTACAATTTCACTGTTAATAGTGACCTTGGGACACAGCAACGGTCATAAGTATGAGCCAATTGCCAAGCATCTGAATTTTCATCACATGATCATGGGAATACAGCAAAGGTTGTAACTGAAAAACGGTCATAAGCCACATTTTTTGTACCTTTGAACAGTCACTAAACGAACGGTCGTAAATTGAGGACTACCTGTATTTATGATAGTTGTAGCATCCCCGGATCACGCGATCACCATTTGTGATCTTCCCAGCCAACTTCCGACAAGCAAAATTAATGGGGGATACTGGACTCGCTTAACAATCGCATGATGCAGTTAACGGCAATGATTCACTTAACAACCAAATGGCAAAAGAAGTCATGGGTAGTCCTCGACTTACAACTGTTCGTTTATTGACCGTTTGAAGTCCCAACAGCACTGAAGAAAAGAGAAACGACCATTGCAACTGGTCACACAGCCATGTGATCAAAATTCAGACAGTTGCAAACTGGCCTGTCTTTATTCTCCATTAATGTTTTTATTGAGCTATAAAATATTACACAATGCAAAATACAAAAATAAATAGGAAAGCAGTGGAGAGGAAGAGGGGGAAGGAGAAGTGAGGAAGGATAAGAAAAAGGAAAAAAAAGAAGCATTGATTTCCTACTCTCTCTGTTACAGTAAAATAAGGTATTAACCCAGTGGTGAAATCCGAATTTTTTTACTACCGGTTCTGTGGGCATGGCTTGGTGGGCGTGGTGTGGCGTGGTTTGGCTTGGTGGGGGTAGCAGGGGAAGGATACTGCAAAATCCCCATTCCCTCCCCATTCCTGGGGAAGGATACTGCAAAATCTCCACTCCCACCCCACTCTGGGCCAACTAGAGGTGGTATTTGCCAATTCTCCGAACTACTCAAAATTTCCACTACCAGTTCTCCAGAACCTATCAGAACCTGCTGGATTTCACCCCTGTATTAACCTCAAATCACAACTTTTTGCTTTTTCATAATCATACGAAGGAGCCAGACAGTTCTGTAAAGATCTCTCAGTCTACTAATCGTTGAAACCCAAAGTCAGAGTTTCATTCTTCTCCACGTCAAGTTTCCATGTGGAAACAAAAGTACTTACGTTCTTTTCTTTAATCTAAGCGGTCCATTTTGCCATTTCAGCCAACTCCCATCAACTTCTGCAATAGTAGGAATCGAAGTGTCCTTTCATTTTTGTGCGCACAATAGCCTTGCTGCTATTGTTATATATAATAACAAAGGTCCAAGTTTTTTCTCTAGTTCTTTTTCCATTAAATCCAAAACGAAAAGTTCTGGTTTAATATTTATCTTCATTTTCAAAACACTTTGTATGAAAGTATGAATCATACTCCAAAATCTTGTTGCTTTGTCTATATGTCTATTTCTTTGGCAAAAACAAAATGCACAGATAGAGTATATGTGGTACCTTGCTCAATAGTAGTAACTGTGAGAGGGATCTTGGAGTCCTAGTGGACAACCATTTAAATAGGAGCCAGCCGTGTGCAGCAGCTGCCAAAAAAGCCAACACAGTTCTAGGCTGCATCAACAGAGGGATGAAATCAAGATCACATGAAATGTTAATACCACTTTATCAGGCCTTGGGAAGGCCACCCTTGGAATAATAGATCCAGTTTTGGTCGTCATGATGTAAAAAAGATGTGGAGACTCTAGAAAGAGTGCAGAGAAGAGCAACCAAGAGGATGAGGGGACTGGAGGCTAAAACATATGAAGAACAGTTGCTGGGTATGTCTAGTTTAATGAAAAGACAGATTAGGGGAGACAGGATAGCAGTCTTCTGATATCTAAGGGTTTGCCCCAAAGAAGAGGGAGTCAAGCTATTCTCCAAAGCACCTGAGGGCAGGACAAGAAACAATGGATGGAAACTAATCAAGGAGGGCCCGAAAATCAGCTGGTCGGCTTACAGATGCGCACTGGAGCTGAGCTAAGGCAACGCTCGCGTGCCCACAGATATGGCTCTGTGTGTCACCTGTGTCACGCGTGCCATAGGTTCGCCATCACGGATCTATAAGGTCCCTTCCAACTCTGTTATTCTGTCTTTAAAGAAAAAGCAGAAAGTCCAACTGTTTCTTGAAAAAGCACCTTTGGGAATCTACAGTAAAGAAATTAGATATTTGATTTTGCATATAATTACAGCGGCAGTTTCAGTTTCAGTTTTATTGCATTTATATACCGCCCTTCTCCTGGATGGGATTCATGGCGGTTTACAGCCATATTAAAACAATCAGATATAAAAATTAAAACTAATAAAATAATTAAACTGGCCGTAAAATTAAAACCCCTACTAAAAACCCTATTAAGATTTAACGCAAATTTAAGTCAGACCGGCTTGGTGAAACAGTAGAGTCTTCAGGGCTCGTCGGAAGGCACGGAGGTCAGGAATCTTTCTTATATCCGGGGGTAGTTCATTCCATAGGGCTGGAGCTCCCACAGAGAATACTCTCCCCCTGGGGGCCACCCACCGGCATTGTCTGGCTGACGGCACCCTGAGAAGGCCCTCTCTGTGAGAGCGTATTGGGCGGTGGGAGGTATTCATTGGCAGAAGACGGTTCTGTAAATATCCCGGTCCTAAGCCATGGAGCGCTTTGAAGATGGTGACTAGCACCTTGAAACGCACCGGGAAGACCACCGGGAGCCAGTGCAGCTCGCGCAAGAGGGGAGTCACCCGGGAGCGACGGGTTGCTCCTACAACCACTCGCGCGGCCGCATTCTGGACCAGCTGAAGTCTCCGGGTGTTCCTCAAGGGGAGCCCCATGTAGAGAGCATTACAGTAGTCCAAACAGGAGGATAGTCTATGCACAGTCCTAGAAAAACAAAAAGGTACCAACAGAGGAAGAAACAATTAAGAAAATCCTGGGCTGTGCGGAGATGGATGAATTAACAAAAGAAATAAAAGAAAAGGAAGACACCAAGAGCCTTGATGGTGCAGTGGGCTAAACTGCTGCTGTTAAAGTAGTACTTAGCTGCCAGCTGCCTGCAATTACTGCAAGTTCAAATCTCACCAGGCTCAAGGTTGACTCGGCCTTCCATCCTTCCGAGGTAGGTAAAATGAGGACCCGGATTGTGGGGGCAATAAGCTGACTTTGTATAAAAAAGAACACTGCTTGGGGAGCGGGGGAAAGCCCTACTAAACAGGTATATACAAAAGTATGAAGGCTATTGCTTAACGCATTGTAAGCCGCCCTGAGTCTCCGGAGAAGGGCGGCATATATAAATCGAACTAATAAATAATAATAAATACAGAATATTATAAAATATGGACTAAGTGGTACGATTGGCTGGAGATTAGGGAAAGTAAAAGTGAATAAACGATGTGACCAAGGTGTAAAAGATTGTAAACGAAGAAAACTGGAAATACAGGGACGATGATAAAGATAACAAAGGATGAGAAAAATGGGAAAGTAAGAGGAACGAAACTGGCACGTAAAAAGAAACACATATTGTGTGTTTGTGTTTTGTATGCTGTGTTGTCTTGAATAAAAAAATTAAAAAACGAAAAAAGAAAGGCAAACTTTAAGCTCTAAAAAAACAACACACACACACCTTTGGGAGAACGATGGAAAATTTCCATAAACATTTCTATTGGGCTTGTGGTTGCATAGCTGCCCAGGGTTAATTTTTTTGAGATGGCTGGTCAAACTGCAATCCATTAAGAGCACGCCCATCCCATTTGTTTCACCCAGAACTAATGATGGAAATTTCAAGATACAGAAAGTCCTTGATTTACGACTATAACTGAGCCTAGAATTACAGGGAATCCTTGACTTAAAAAACGATCCATTTAGTGATTGTTCACAGTTACAGCAGCACTAAAAAAAAGGGACTAATGACCGTTTTTTGCACTTACGACCTTTGCAATATCCCAACTGCAACTGACTCATATTTATGACGGTTGCAGTGTTTTTGAGACCTTCCGGCAAGGAAAGTCAAGGGGGAAGCCGGATTCACTTAACAACCGGGTTACTAACTTCAAACAACTGCAGGGATTCACCCAACAACTGTGGCAGAGACTTACAACTACGTACCACAGCATATAGTCCACAACTTAGCACCATTTGCTTCATCAGTGAAGTTACAATGGCATTGAAAAAATGATCTATAACCATTTTTCCACACTTACGACCATTGCAGAATCTTGCATGCTTGACAACCGGCATGTTTTTATGACGGTTGCAGTGTCCCAAGGTCAGTGGTGGGTGGCCCCATTGCGAACCGGTAGTAAAGTAAGTAGAACCCACCCATGCCCGGGGTTCATATGATCATCTTTTGCAAATGTCTGACAGGCAAAAATCAACGGGAGGAGCCAGCTGTTCCCTGAACAGCTGCATCACTAACTTCACAGTCTCAGTGGTTCATTTAACAATTGTGGCACAAAAAGTCGTAAAATTGGGCCAAAATTCACCTGACGATTTAGACCTTGTTTAGCAATGGACATTTTGGGCTCAGTTGTGGTCGTAACTCGAGGACTACCTACCGTGTTTCCCCGAAAATAACACCCTGTCTTATTTTATTTTTTTTTTGAACCCTGAAATAAGCACTTGGCCTTATTGTCATGCGCTCAAAAACCCGATTGGACTTGTTATTAGGGGGTGTCTTATTTTGGGGTCTGTCTATCTATCTATCTATCTATCTATCTATCTATCTATCTATCTATCTATCTATCTATCTATCTAATCTATTCACCCATCGCTCTATCCATCTATCCATCCTCATCTATCTGTCTATTATCTATATTTCTATCCATCTCTCTATCTCTCATCTCTCTACAGATCTCTCCATATCTATCCATCCACGTCTCTCATCTATATCTATCTATCTATCTATCTATCTATCTATCTATCTATCTATCTATCTATCTATCTATCTATCTATCTCTATCTAATTTGTCCACCCATTGCTCTATCCATCTATTCATCCATCCACATCTTTATCCATCTATCCATCCTCATCATCCATCTGTCTATCATCTAAATTTTATCCATCTCTCTATCTCTCATCTCTCTACAGATCTCTCCATATCTATCCATCCATGTCTCTCATCTCTCTCTCTCTCTCTCTCTCTCTCTATCTTTTCTTTCTATCTATCTATCTATCTATCTATCTATCTATCTATCTATCTATCTATCTATCTATCTATCTATCTATCTATCTATCCCTATCTACCATGTTTTCCTGAAAATACGACCCTGTCTTATAATTTTTTGAACCCTGAAATAAGCGCTTGGCCTTATTGCCATGTGCTCTAAAGCCTGATTGGCCTTATTATCAGGGGAGGTCTTATTTTGGGGAAAAGAGGGTCGGTCTGTCTATCTATCTATCTATCTATCTATCTATCTATCTATCTATCTATCTATCTATCTATCTATCTATCTATCTATCTATCTATCATCCACCCATCGCTCTATCCATCTATCCATCTATCCAGCCTCATCTATCCATCTGTCTATTATCTACATTTCTATCCATCTCTCTATCTCTCATCTCTCTACAGATCTCTCCATATCTATCCATCCACATGTCTCTCATCTATATCTATCTATCTATCTATCTATCTTAGTATCTATCTATCTATCTCTATCTACCATGTTTTTCCTGAAAATAAGACCCTGTCTTATTTTTTATTTTTTTTGAGCCCTGAAATAAGCGCTTGGCCTTATTGCCATGCATTCAAAAGCCAGATTGGGCTGGCTTGCTTATTTATTTATTTATTTATTATATTTCTATACCGCCCTTCTCCCGTAGCACTCGGGACGATGTACAGCCAGGTAAAAACACAGACACATTAATATCATAAAATTAGAATTTAATTTAATTTATTATCAGGGGATGTCTTATTTTGGGGGAAAGTGGATGCACGAACCATACCTGACCTTGTGCAATGAAATGCAATGATTCGCTTAACAATTGTAAAATTGGGCATGACTGACCTCTTTACTTAATAAGTCACTCGGTTGACCGTCATGGTTAAGACAGGACTCGAATTCACTCTCTTCTGGTTTCTTCCCTGGTGCCTTAAACACTAGACCAAATTGGAAACCTCTCTGACAAAAGTCCACACCCATTTAAAATGCATATTTTAAAAATACACCCTCCAGTTTGTGTTTGTAACTGCCTCTCAAAACATCTCGTATCCCAGCTTTCTTTCCCTTTTTGAAAAGTGACTCAGCATATTTCCCTAAGTCCCATGCCTCCCTTCAAGGAAGCCTGTAATTATACCTGCATAATTGAAATAATTACATATTTACCTTAAGCCGTCCTTGTTTTCTTATTTCTTTGGTTGCCTCTGCTGCACCACAGGTATATGGGATGCGCTTCCAGGGAAAGGCATGTAATGCACGAAAAACGCCGTACAGAAAAATATGGATAATCAGAATGCTACCAATAGAACCCTAATCTTTTATTACCGGTAAAAGTTAGGAGCGGTGGTGGAATGGTATAAAGATGTAGCAGTGGTTAAATCCAATTTTGTTTACTACCGGTTCTGTGGGCGTGGCTTGGTGGACGTGGTGTGGCTTGGTGGGCGTGGCGGGGGAAGAATACTGCAAAATCCCCATTCCCTCCCCAGTCCTGGGGGAAGGATATTGCAAAATCTCCATTCTCACCCATTCTGGGGCCAATCAGAGGTGGTAATTTGCCAGTTCTCGGAACTACTCAAAATTTCCCCTACCGGTTCTTCGGAACCTGCTGGATTTCTCCCTTGCGACGTAGTCTACATAACAAATGCATAGAAACTCTATCAGAAATGCAGCCATTCAGTTGGTCATTTTTGTGTAATGTAGTAAAACGATCCCAAAGGTGCTTTTTCAGGAGGAAATTGGACTTCGATTTTTTTTTTTTGTGAAGACGTTTTGCTTCTCATCCAAGAAGCTTCTTCAGTTCTGACCGGATGGCGGGGATTGGAAGGATTTATACTCCTTTCAGGCAGCTGGTCATTTGCATCCTTTTTGAGGGTCTTTGAACACTTGGAGGTTTAGCTGTGTCCTTGGGAGGGGGGAGGGTCACCTGAGGACACAGATAAATCCTAAAAAAGGATGGAAATGACTAGCTGTCTGCAAGGAGTATAAATCCCTCCATTCCCCGCTATCCAGTCAGAGCTGAAGAAGCTTCTTGGATGAGTTTAGTTTAGTTTAGTTTTAGTTTTAGTTTATTTGCATACCGCCCTACTCCTGAAGGACTCAGGGCGGTGAACAGCCAAGAAATAAAACACCTAAATACAAAATTTAAAAGCACTATAAAACCACATTAAACAATTTGGCCCAAGACAAAATTAAAACACCCCAATAGTTAAGAACAGATTTAAAATTTACATTTTGAAAGGGAAAAGTTAGGCCAGGCCAGCCTGATGGAATAAAAAGGTCTTGAGAGCGCGGCGGAAGGTTCGTAGATCCGGGATCCTCCGTATCTCCGGGGGGAGCTCATTCCAGATAGTAGGTGTCCCCACAAAGAAGGCTCTCCCCCTGGGGGCTACCAGTCAACACTGTTTGGCCAACAGCACCTGGAGGAGCCCCTCTCTATGAGAGCGTACCGGCCGGTGGGAGGCTATTTGTGGCAGTAGTCGGTCCCGTAACCAGGTCCTAAGCCATGGAGCGCTCTAAAGGTGGTAACCAGAACCTTGAAGCGCACCTGGGAGACCACCGGGAGCCAGTGCAGCTCGCGCAGGAGAGGTGTTACATGGAAACGCCATATCGCTCCCATAACCACCCGCGCGGCCGGACTCTGCACCAGTTGGAGCCTCCGGATGCTCCTCAAGGGGAGCCCCATGTAGAGAGCGTTACAATAGTCCAGGTGGGAAGTGGCGAGGGCGTGAGTGACCGTGCGTAAGGAGTCCCGATCTAGAAAGGGACACAACTGGCGGATCAGATGAATCTGATGAAAAATCCTCCCGCTCACGGCCGTCAAATGCTGTTCTAAAGACAGCCGTGAATCCAGGAGGACGCCCAAGTTGCGAGCCCTCTCCGTGGGGGCCAGCGACTCGCCCCCAATAGTCAGTGATGGCACCAACTGACTATATCGGGACGTCGGAAACCACAGCCACTCGGTCTTGGATGGGTTGAGCCGGAGCCTGTTTCTCCCCATCCAGATCCGCACGATGAGAAGCGAAATGTCTTCAAAGGAAAAAAAAAAATGAGATAATTTATACCAATAACAGTAACGGAGGTGGAAGGGACCTTGGAGGTCATCTAGTCCAACCCCCTTCTCACGCAAGAGACCTATACTAGGGATTCGAACTGCCGACCTTTCTGGTCGACGAAGCTCAGCGTCTTAGCCACTGAGCCACCTAGCCAGCAAGTCCAGTTGCCTCCTGAAAAAGCAGCTTTGGGACCGCCATGACATTGGATGACCGAGAATCTTTACAAGCCTGTAGTAAAACTGTTTTAAAAAGTCTGAGCAGCCATTGGTCTGCAATGCTACAGTTTGTCAACCAGTAGGGCTGCCTGGGGAATGGATTCTGGGAGTTGAAGTCCAGGCATCTTCAAGTGGACAAAGTTGAAAAACACAGCTCTAGTAGTAGCTCTTGTGGACTTCAACTCCCAGAATTCTCCAGCCAGCATAGCATAGCATAACTGGCTGGAGAATTCTGGGAGTTGAAGTCCACAACTCTTAAAGCGGCCAAGTTTGAAGACCTCTGCTATAATGCCCACCTTTTTTTCCGCCACACTTCCCAGCATTCCAAGAGAAAGAAGCTGGCATTGACTCAATGCAACTGAAAGGAGGCGGACCGACGGGAACGAACCAATCCGTAAGCGCCGATCTAAAAAAACCCGCGAACTACAGAACTCTGGGCGTGTCTAATTTGCGTCATCAGGCCGCTCCAGGAAGAAGAGGGAAAACAAAAGCAACTTTCATATGCCCGTATAGCAAAAGTCTTCAAACTTGGCCGCTTTAAGAGTTGTGGACTTCAAGTCCCAGAATTCTCCAGCCAGCTATGCTATGCTGTGCTGGCTGGCTGGCTGGAGGATTCTGGGAGTTGAAGTCCACAACTCTTAAAGTGGCCAAGTTTGAAGACCTCTGCGGTATAGTTTCCAGCGGCCACCGGTTCACACGTTGCTGGGGGTTTAGCCCTCCAAAATGTCAGCTCCAGTGAATAAAAGGGGAAAAAACGATGCAGAATGCCGAATTTTTAGAGAGGTGGAGGGCGAAGTAATTATTTGTGGAAGCCCAAGGAAAACCTGATGCTTAATTTGCAGGGTACATACTGTACATATCATCCCGATGTGGCCAGTTGACTCCATCACTGACCATTGGGGGCGAGTCATTGGCCCCCACGGATAGGGCCCGCAACTTGGGCGTCCTCCTGGATGCACGGCTGTCTTTAGAGGAGCATGTGACAGCCATGGCCAGGGGGGCTTTTTATCAGGTTCGCCTGATACGCCAGTTGCGTCCCTATCTAGATCGGGACTCCTTACGCACAGTCACTCAGGCACTCGTCATTTCCCGTCTGGACTACTGCAATGCTCTCTACATGGGGCTCCCCTTGAGGTGCACCCGGAGGCTCCAGCTGGTGCAGAATGCGGCCGCGCAGGGGATTATGGGAGCAAGGGGGCGCTCCCATGTGACACCTCTCCTGCGTGAGCTGCATTGGCTTCCGGGGGTCTTCTGGGTGCGCTTCAAGGTGTTGGTGACCACCTTTAAAGCGCTCCATGGCATAGGGCCTGGGTACTTGCGGGACCACCTTCTGCCACCGATAGCCTCCCACCGGCCAGTACGCTCCCACAGAGAGGGACTCCTCAGGGTGCCGTCAGCCAGACAATGTCGGCTGGCGACACCCAGGGGGAGAGCCTTCTCTGTGGCAGCACCAGCCCTCTGGAACGATTTGCCCCTGGAGATCCGTACGATACCTGATCTCCGGGCTTTTCGACGTGCCCTAAAAACTTTTTTATTTTGTCAAGCTGGGCTGGCGTAAACCCCCCCCCTTTTTAAGTCTAAAGTTTTATGGGTTTTAAATTTTAATTGTCCATTGGTTTTTAAATTTATTGGGCCAAAATTATTTAATTCTTTTACTAATATTTTAAATTTTGTATTGGAGTGCTTTTATTCTTGGCTGTACACCGCCCTGAGTCCATTAGGAGAAGGGCGGTATATAAATTTAATAAATAATAATAATAATAATAATAATAATAATAATAATAATAATAATAATAATAATAATAATAATAATACATATCGCTCTTGTGAGATAGAAGACCCAAATATTTTTAATCCTCACAATTCATGAACAAGTCTGGTTCACAAAAATCAAAGGTTTATTGGAGATAAAGTGAAGAAAAATTAAAAAAAATGGTTGCAAGCGCGGCCTCTTAGACCCTTCCCAAAATGGACTGAGTTCAAAGAGCGCAAAAAGCAGTTTTGAAGCTACACATTTTATATTCCTACACAATGCACGCCACGCCTAAGAATCCCTCCCAACCAGTGGTGGGATTCAGCCAGTTTGCACCACTTCAGAAAAACCAGTTGTTAACTTTCTGAGCAGTTTGGTGAACTGGTTGTTGGAAGGAATCATTAGGGCAGAGAACCGGTTGTTAAATTGTTTGAATCCCACCGCTGCTCCCAACACCCCTTTATTCTCCTAAGTCAGGGGTCAGCAACCTGCAGCTCTGGAGCCCCACGTGGCCCTTTCCCCCCTCTGCTGTGTAGGAAGTTAGCACTCACCCCTCTCCTAGAATACTTACTTATTTCAACAAGCTGGCCTAGTTTGATTGGTTTTAATGGGGTTTTTAAAAATTTGATATTATTGATTTTGGGGTTTTAAATTGGGTATTTTAATTTGTAGATTTGAAATTTTAATACGGAAACGCCAATGATTTAATTTAATTTTAATTTTTTTCTAATATTTGTACTATATGTGTTTTAATTTGGCTGTTCACTGCCCTGAGTCCCCCCCGGGGAGAAGGGCAGTATATAAGTTGAAATAAAATAAAATAAAATAAAATAAATAGAAAAATGAAATATTTTAGGAAATATTAAAAAGGCAGAATATTACATTTCCCTGGTTGAGAAATGGAGAAACATGTTTTAAAGACAAAGCAGCTCCCACCTTTCTACACCCTCTCACCCTTTGTCAATGGGCCAGAGGCAGAAACTCAATGGACCATCATCTGCAACACAATAGGACCCATCAGCAACAGAAACTCACCACATGGCACCTGGGAAGATTACATCAGCCAGCAAGGCTAGCTAAGACCCCCACCCCCTGGGAGTCTGACAACCAATCAGGATACTCTTTCGGGGCCCCAGGAAGTTCAAAGCCAGAGAGGGCATAAAACCCGGGGACTCGCAGTATCTCGGCCCTTTTCTGTTCAGGAACTTGACCCATGTGATCCTGTCCACCATTAAACCATCTTTCCAAGCAGTCTCTATGTTTCCAGTGTCTTTTTCCCCACTTGGAGCTGAATCCAGAAGGCAGTGGCGGCTCCCTATCACTCAAAATATGCGTCACAACCGCCAATGTGCGACACCCGCCGGCATGCAATTTACTGAGCTTTACAACCCCCGGAAGGCCAACTATGGATAAATCCAAGAAAATAAAAATTTCAGAAGAAAGCAGAACGTTTAATTCAACTACATAGGCTAGTTTTGTGGCCGCTCAAGAAATAGTCAGGCGCGGGAAGGGTTTTGTGGCTCCCGGTGTTTTCTTTTCTGTGGGAAACGGGTCCAAATGGCTCTTTGAGGGTTTAAGGTTGCAGATCCCTGTCCTAAGTCATTCTCCAAGTTGTTTTATCCTTTAAAGGGTCATCTTGACATTTCCTGCTTAACAACAACTATCTTATCATGTTTACTTTTTAACTTCACCTTGGGCGGATGTTCCTTTTTCCTGATAATGGTTTTGCCCAAGGCGTAGGTTCCTGTCTCCAAGGGAACTTTTAGCAAGTCATAACACATTGTCTTTACTAAATTACAATTCATGGTCAGTTTGCAACAGTAAGAACATCATAGCTTTTTAATATACGTTAATTTCATACTTTCCCTCTAGGTTCTTGTGGAAGTATACGGTTAGTCCCAGTAATTGTTTCTGTTCTATAAGGAGGAGGAAAAAGTATTTATTTATTTATTTATTTATTTATTTATTTATTTATTTATTCATTCATTCATTCATTCATTCATTCATTCATTCATTCATTCATTCATTCATTCATTCATTTACATTTTTATACCACCCTTCTCCCGCAGGACTCAGGGTGGTGTACAGCCAGAGTAAAAACACAATACATCATGAATTTAAAAAAGGTTAAAAGTATTAAATAATTTGGTCCAGTTTTGTTAAAAACCCCAAAATTAAAATACCCAATTAAAAATTTCACGCCAGCCCAGCCTGTTGGAATAGTAGGGTCTTAAGGGCACGGTGACAGGTACGGAGGTCGGGGATCCTACGTATCTCTGGGGGCAGTTCATTCCATAGGGCGGGAGCCCCCACAGAGAAGGCTCTCCCCCTAGGGGTTGCCAGTCTACACAATTTGACTGTTGGCACCCTGAGAAGTCCCTCTCTGTGAGAGCGTACTGGCTGGTGGGAGGCTATCGGTGGCAGAAGGCGATCTCGTAAATACCCAGGTCCTAAGCCATGGAGCGCTTTAAAGTTGATTCAACATAACCTCCTTGATACTCTAAGTGACCCCCTAACTTGTCAGAAGAAAAGGGAGCATCTTAATGAAACATAGTCAAGGGTGATTAGGCCAGAGAATAGCACCTGGACGAGAAGCAAATCTCAAAAGAAGAAGAATTTGTACTTTAGCCAGTTACAAGAAGAGTTATGAGTGTTAGGTAAGGATAATGTAAAATCTTAGTAATTAGGAGATGTCAATTAAAAATAATATGTATGTTACCATATATGGAAAAGTTGCTGTGTTAGCAGAATCCTTTGTTTAAAACAATATAAAAGGTGTCGTGTAAAAGATGGACTCTTCATTCAGAACTTTCAGATACAACTCTGATTCTGAATCTTTTGCGCAAAATAAACCTGACTCTAGCTGACCCTTTGGGATGTCTCTTATATACTTTCTTCCATAACACACCAGCACGCTACCACAGGGTGGGCCTCCTCAGGGTACCGTCACTAAAGCAATGTCGACTAATGGTTCCCAGAGAAAGAGCCTTTTCTGTGGGGGCACCTATCCTTTGGAACAGGTTACCCCCAGAGATACGAATGATCCCAGATCTTCGGACTTTCCGTCGTGCACTTAAGACCTTTCTGTTTCACCAAGCCGGGCTGGCCTAAATCTCTTCTGATTGTTCTAAATCTTTATGCTGAAGATTCTTAACTGATGAGCCAAGTTGGCTTAATCATCTTATATTCACATTTATATGTGAATTTATATGTTATTTCAACTGTTCACCGCCCTGAGTCTTTCGGGAGAAGGGCGGTATGAAAATTAATTAATTAATTAACTAATTAATTAAATAACCATGTGACTCAACTGCAGCGCTTCGCTTAACAATTGTGGCAAGGAAGATTGTAAAATGGGCAAAATTCACTGAACGAGCGTCTCCGGTAAAAACAGAAATGTTGGGCTCCAATTGTGGTTGTAAACCGAGGACCACCCATAGTTAGCACATAGTTAACCCGCTGGGAAAGTAGCACGCCTACTCAACAGATACTTTCTGAAGACATTTTTACTCAGGGAAACATTTCACATTCCAAAGTGGGACGCTTTAATGACTTTTCAGAGAGTCCGCGGGGAAAACATTTGGACCAACATTGCGTTGTTTTTTTGTTTTTTTTTAATTGAGAATTTTATAAAAATACAAATATAAAAAATATATAACCCCCCTCCCCCGCATCCCTCCCCCCCCCGACTTCCCAGAGTGAAATATAGGGTTTTTCTTCTTCGACAAAAAAGATAAACCAAGCATTAACCTATCCAATTTCTAGTTTACAAACACCATCAAAATCTTAACTCCAATCTAATAAGAAAATTACAACTCTATAGTTCTTCTTCATTCATACACAATTTGATGTCTTCTTATATGATATTTATTCCGAATATAGTCAACCCATTTCCTCCACTCCAAAATAATTTTTTCTCGCGTATGGTCTTTCAAATATGCTGAAATTTTGGCCATCTCAGCTAAGTTCATTACTTTTACAATCCATTCTTCTACGTTGAGTTGTTTGAAAGACCCTGTTGCTCATGGTGAATGTTCGAAGGCCGCCTTTTGCATCATCAAACGGATTGAAAAGTGGCATCGGAATTGGCGGGCATCCTCATTTTATTTTGCATTTCAAATGAATTAGCAGGGTTGGAAGGGAAGTAGGGATGCTTAGCTTTAGCCTAAGGGGGGAGGAGGTATGGGGGACATGGGGGTGGGTCCCAAATTCGGTCAAAGTAATGAGAGAGCTCCCCACCCACCCTCGTTTAATCCAAATATTGGCTTCTGCCCTTTGTCATTCCCTCCCCCCCCTTTCCTTTCTGTTTCCACCCGGAGCAAATAAACATGCCCACCAATTCCTTCCAGTTCTTCATCTGTACTTCCCCAGCAACCTTTATTATTATTTTTTTAAAGGGGGGGAGGGGTTACGATCAGAACGTCCCAATGCAACCTAAGCCAACCAGTCCCAGTTTATTTTTCTTTGGAGGAGGAAAAAAAGAAGAGAGAGAAAAAATAAATAAATAAATAAAAAAAAGGGACTGCAAGCTTGCTGGGGGGGGGGGGTGTGGAGTGTGGGGGCGGGGCCAAGCGGGAGGCGTGCTTAACAGGCGAGCGGCGGGGGGGGGGGCGGGGAAAGGCTGGGTGGTCCCTCCTCCTCCTCCCCCCTCCTTTTGGAACGTTGGGCTCCCCAGCGTTCCATCGGCGATTGTTCCGCGCCGCTTTCTCTTTTTTTTTTTCTTTCCTCCCCTTTTTCTTTTCGCTTCCTCTCCAACGTTCCAGGCGGAGGAGGAGGAGAAGGAAGGAGAGGGGGAAGAAGAAGAGGAGGAGGAGGAGGAAGGAGAGGAACAAGAGGAGAAGGAAAAGGAGGAGGAGGAGGAAGGAAGGAGAAAAAAAAGGAGGAAAAGGAGGAGGAAAGAGAGGAGGAGGAGAAAAGAGAGGAGGAGGAAGGAAGGAGAAAAAAGAGGAAAAGGAGGAGGAAAGAGAGGAAGAGGAGGAGGAAAAGGAGGAGGAGGAGGAAGGAGAAAAAAAGGAGGAAAAGGAGGAGGAGGAAAGAGGAAAAAAAGGAGGAAAAGGAGGAGGAGGAAAGAGAGGAAGAGGAGGAGGAAGGAGATAAAAGAGGAGGAGGGAAAGGAGGAGGAGGAAAAAGAGGAAGAGGAGGAGAAGAAAAAGGAGGAGGAGGAGGAGAAAAAAAGGCATGTCGGGACGGCGCCTCGGCCGCTTCTTCCTTCCTTCCCGGCGCGTGTAAACAATAAAGGAAAAACAAAACAGCCGGCGAGGGAGGGAGGGAGGGAGGGAGAAGGAAAAAAGAGGGGAAAAGTGCCGTCGGGGCCAAGCGAGGCCCGCAGCGCCTCCTCCTCCTCCTCCTCCTCCTCCTGTGGCCTCGGCGGCGGCTGCTGGTGCCGGTGCCGGTGCCGGGGGGCGCATGGAGGGTCCCTGCCGCTGGCTGGCGGTGAGCCTCTTCTCCGACCAGGGAGGCAGGAAATACATGGAGGACGTGACCCAGATCGTGCTGGAGCCCGAGCCCGAAGGCCAGAAGAAGGAGAAGGAGAAGGAGAAGGCGAAGGAGGGCCGGGCCGGGACGCCGAGCCAGGAGCCTCCGCCGCCGCCGCCGCCGCCTCCCCCGCCGGCCTCGGTGGCCTTCTTCGCCGTGTGCGACGGGCACGGCGGGCGGGAAGCGGCTCACTTCGCCCGCGAGAACCTCTGGCCTTTCATCAAGAAGCAGAAGGGCTTCCGATCCGCCGAGCCGGCCGCCGTCTGCGCCGCCCTCCGCAAGGGCTTCCTCGCCTGCCACCGCGCCATGTGGAAGAAGCTGCGTAAGTGGGGCCGCCGGACTCTCCCCCGCTGGCTCTCTCTCTCTCTCCCTTCCACCTTTCTATCCTTCCCTCCTTTCTATCCTTCCTTCCTTCCCTCTCTCCCTTTTCTTCCTCTCCCTTTTCTTCCCTCCTTCCTTCTTTCTATCCTCCTTCCTTCCCTCTCTCCCTTTTCTTCCCTCCCTCCTCCTTTCTATCCTCCTTCCTTCCCTCTCTCCCTTTTCTTCCTCCCCTCCTCCTTTCTATCCTCTTTCCTTCCCTCTCTCCCTTTTCTTCCCTCCTTCCTTCTTTCTATCCTCCTTCCTTCCCTCTCTCCCTTTTCTTCCCTCCTTCCTTCTTTCTGTCCTCCTTCCTTCCCTCTCTCCCTTTTCTTCCTCCCCTCCTCCTTTCTATCCTCTTTCCTTCCCTCTCTCCCTTTTCTTCCTCCCCTCTTCCTTTCTATCCTCCTTCCTTCCCTCTCTCCCTTTTCTTCCTTCCCTCCCTCCTTCCCTCCTTTCTTCCCCTTTTCTATCCTTCTTCCTTCCCTCTCTCCCTCCCTCCCCTCTCCCTTCTTTCCTTCCTCCCTCCCTCTCTCCCTTTTTTCCCTTCCTCCTGCCCTCCCTCTTTCCCCCTTCCCCTTCCTTCTTTCTTTCTACCCTCCTTCCTTCCCTTTCTCCCTCCCTCCCTCTCTCTCTTCCTTCCTTTCTTCTTCCCTTCCTCCTTCCCTCTCTCCCTCCCCCCTTTTCCTTCCTTCCTTCCTTCTCCCCTCCCACCTTCCCTTTTCCTTCCTTTACTCCTCCCTGCCTTTTTCCTTTTCCTCTCCCTTCCTCCCTTCCTTCCTTCCCCTAACTCTTCCCTTCCCCAGCAGTCCTTGCCTCTCTTGCCCCTGGCATAAGCCTCCACACCATGCCTTCCAAACATTATTTTTATTTTATTCCATCCTGGGAAACTTCCTTCCGAGAGTTGAGGGGTTGAAAGGATCACGGTTTGGGGAAGGAGGGGGGGGGCTTTTTCTTCCCCACAGCCCCATGGCTCCCCCCCATTACATGGGAATGGGCTTTGCTGGCTGAGGAATTCTGGGAGTTGAAGTCCACAAGTCAAAGTTTTGCTGGCTGAGGAATTCTGGGAGTTGAAGTCCACAACTCTTAAAGCTTTGCTGGCTGAGGAATTCTGGGAGTTAAAGTTCACAAGTCTTAAAGCTTTGCTGGCTGAGGAATTCTGGGAGTTGAAGTCCACAAGTCTTAAAGCTTTGCTGGCTGAGGAATTCTGGGAGTTGAAGTCGACAGGTCTTAAAGCTTTGCTGGCTGAGGAATTCTGGGAGTTGAAGTCCACAAGTCTTAAAAGTGGGCCAAGTTGGAAACCCCTGCCTTAAAGCTATTCTTCCTATAACTAAACCCCAAACCCCTTCCCATGCACTCTTAATTCTGTAATAATAATAATAATAATAATAATAATAATAATAATAATAATAATAATAATAATAATAATAATAATAATAATAATAATAATAGAAATACTTCTGTGATTATTAGCTGGTTTTTAATGTCCGTTTACCCCGGCCCCCATCCTTGGCCTTCTGGAGTGGCGTGTTTACGGAAGACATGTAGCCGTGTTCCGACTTGTGGGTTGTGTGTGGAAGGAACTGCTTAAGGCCTTAGAGTCATGGAGAGCTGTGATTTACACAGTTGGTTGTAGAGTTTGACCCGGGATTGTGTGAACCAGGGTTCCCCTACTATCTACCCTCAAGATGGGTTGGGCACCCAAATGCTACTAAACTTTTAGGGCCCAATTCCAATACAAATTCTGGGGTTTCCTACCCACCTTGGGGTCCCCTCCATGTGAACCTTACTAACTGAAAGAGGGAGGTTTCTACAGGTAGTCCTCGAGTTACAACCGCAGTGTCCTCGCTAAGCAAAGTGGTTGTTAAGTGAGTCGTGCCTGATTTTGGAAGCCTTTTTTTCTTTTTTTTTGGCCCCTGATTATTAAGACCGATCGCTGTGGTTGTTAAGTGAATTGGGAGGTTGTTAAGTGAACCTGGCTTCCCACATTGCCTTTGTTTGTCGGAAGCCTGCTGGGAAGTTTCCACAGAGTGACCGCATGACTTCGGGACACCGCAACCGTCACAAACACATGCCAGTTGCCAAGCGCCCGAATTTTGTTTGTGTTGTGTGACGGTGTGCATACTGTGATGATTGTAAGCGCGAAGTCTGGTCTTGACTCACTGTTTTTCCATTGTCATCGTAACTTCAAACAGAGGCTGAAAGAATGGCTCTTAATTACCGGCTGTTTAGGTTGTGATCAAATATTTATTATTTATTTATTAATTGAGCTTGTACGCCGCCCTCTCTCGGACAAGGACTCAGGGCAGCTCACAGGAATAAGTTTTTACAAGCAAGAATCAAAATTTAAATGTTAAAATTATTAAAACACCCCTTAAAAAACCCCTTCAGTCCCATCCGGCCTAGCGAAATAACCATGTCTTAAGGTCCCGGCGGAAGGAGCGCAGGTCCGGGGCCACCCAGAGTTGATTCCATAAAGTGGACTCTCTAGGAGTTGCCAGTCGACACTGCCTGGCCGACGGCACTCCAAGAAGACCCTCCCCGTGGGAACACACTGGGCGACAGGGAACACACTGGGCGACGCAAATAGTCCGTCAGGTACTCTGGGCCTAAGCCATGGAGGGCTTTATAGGTGATAACCAGCACCTTGAATCTCACCCGGAGGGCAACCGGTAGCCAATATTGGTCGCGGAGGAGGGGTGTAACATGAGAGTGTCGGGACACTCCCATCACAACCCGCGTGGCCGCATTCTGCACCAGCTAAAGCCTCTGAGTCGTCTTCAAGGGCAGCCCCATACTGCAAATGTTTTGCAGTAACACACAATCTTGTATTTCTCCCACATCTTGAGAACCTTTCTACGCAAGCCACATTCTCTGCCCATGGCTGGGTACCTCATATTCATGAAAAGCCACAGTGTGGGGGGGAGAGAAGTTGGTTTAGGGTTTGGGTGTTGTGAGAATTTTGTATTCCAACCCCCCCCCACCCCCAATATATTAGTGTTTTGTGAATCCAGCTTTTATAGTGGTTTCCCAATATATCAGAGTGAGATGTGTGAATTCGACTTTTATATTTTTCCAATATATTAATATCATATGTGAATCGAGCTTTTATATTTTTTCGATAAATTAGTGTTGGGTGAATCCAGCTTTTATAAGTGTTTCCCAATATATTAAGAGTGAAATGTGTGAATCCAGCTTCCAAGGAGCCTTGGTGGCGCAGTGGACTAAAGTGCTGTTAAATTAGCACTTAAGATGCCCGCAATTACTGCGAGTTCGAATCTCACCAGGCTCAAGGTTGACTCAGCCTTCCATCCTTCCGAGGTAGGGAAAGTTAGGACCAGATTGTGGGGGCAATAAGCTGACTTCGTATAAAAAAGAACACCGCTTAGAGGGGGCTGAAAGCCCTACTAAGCAGATATATACAAAAGTATGAAGGCTATTGCTTAATGCATTGTAAGCCGCCCTGAGTCTCCGGAGAAGGGCGGCATATAAATCAATCAAACAAACAAATACATATACATACTTACATATATATATTTTCTGAGGTTTTCACGGGTGTTTGTATGTAAGTCTTTGGTTACTCGGGTCTTCTCCCGCGTAAAATTGGCAACGTTTCAACGAAGTCTCATTCGTCATCTTCAGGCTGGTGTTCTCGGCTTCGTGCTTCCAGGAGCAAAGTCTCGGTCATTGCTCCTGGAAGCACGAAGCCGAGAACACCAGCCTGAAGATGACGAATGAGACTTCGTTGAAACGTCGCCAAGATACTTCCAATTTTACGCGGGAGAAGACCCGAATAACCAAAGACCTACATATATATATATATATATATACAATAAATTAGAGTCATGTGAATCCAGGTTTTATAAGTGTTTCCCAATACAGGCGAAACTCGAAAAATTAGAATATTGTGCAAAAGTTTATTTATTTCAGTAATGCAACTTGAAAGGTGAAACTAATATATGAGATAGACTCATTACATGCAAAGCGAGATAGTTCAAGCCTCGATTTGTCATAATTTTGATAATTATGGCTTACAGCTCATGAAAACCCCAAATTCACAACCTCAGAAAATTAGAATATTACATGAAATCTATAAAACAAGGATTGTACATAGAACAATATCGGACCTCTGAAAAGTATAAGCATGCATATGTACTCAGTACTTGGTTTGGGCCCCTTTTGTATCAATTACTGCCTCAATGCGGCGTGGCATGGATGCTATCAGCCTGTGGCACTGCTGAGGTGTTATGGAAGACCAGGATGCTTCAATAGCGGCCTTCAGCTCTTCTGCACTGTTTGGTCTCATGTCTCTCATCTTTCTCTTGACAATGCCCCATAGATTCTCTATGGGGTTCAGGTCAGGCGAGTTTGCTGGCCAGTCAAGCACAGTAATCCCATGGTCATTGAACCAGATTTTGGTACTTTTGGAAGTGTGGGCAGGTGCCAAGTCCTGCTGGAAAAGGAAGTCAGCATCCCCGTAAAGCTCGTCTGCGGAAGGAAGCATGAAGTGCTCCAAAATCTCCTGGTAGACAGCTGCGTTGACCCTGGACTTAATGAAGCACAGTGGACCAACACCAGCAGATGACATGGCTTCCCAAATCAACACAGACTGTGGAAACTTCACACTGGACTTCAAGCATCTTGTAGTGTATGCCTCTCCATTCTTCCTCCAGACTCTGGGTCCTTGGTTTCCAAATGAGATGCAAAAGTTGCTCTCATCAGAAAAGAGGACTTTGGACCACTGAGCAACAGACCAATTCTTTTTGTCTTTAGCTCAGATAAGATGCTTCTGACGTTGTTCAGGAGTGGCTTGACAAGAGGAATACGACATTTGAAGCCCATGTCCAGGACCCGTCTGTGTGTGGTGGCTCTTGATGCACTGACTCCAGCCTCAATCCACTCCTTGTGAAAGTCCTCAACACTTTTGAATGGCCTTTTCCTGACAATCCTCTCCAGGTTGCGGTCATCCCTGCTGCTTGTGCACCTTTTTCTTAAACACTTTTCCCTTTCACATAACTTTCTATTAATATGTTCTTTGATCCAGCACTTTGGGAACATCCAACTTCTTTTGCAATTACCTTTTGAGGCTTTCCCTCCTTATGGAGGGTGTCAATGATGGTTTTCTGCACAACTGCCAGATCAGCAATCTTTCCCATGATTGTGATTCCTACTGAACCAGACTGAGAGACCATTTAAAGGCTCAGGAACCCTTTGCAGGTGTTAATGCTTAATTAGCTGATTAGAGTGGGACACTTTGAGCCTAGAATATTGAACCTTTTCACAATATTCTAATCTTCTGAGATTGTGAATTTGGGGTTTTCATGAGCTGTAAGCCATAATCATTAAAATTATGACAAATCAAGATTTGAACTATCTCGCTTTTCATGTAATGAGTCTATCTCATACATTAGTTTCACCTTTTAAGTTGCATTACTGAAATAAATGAACTTTTGCACGATATTCTATTTTTTCGAGTTTCACCTGTATATTAAGATTGACGTGTGAACCCAACTTTTATATTTTTTTCTAATATATCAGGGTCACGTGTGAATCCAGCTCTTATAATTTTTTTCCAATATATTAGTGTCTTGTGCAAAACCAGTGTCTATATTTTCTGATAAATTAGTGTCGTGTGAAACCAGATTTAGTAAGTGTTTCTCAAGTGAGAAGTGTAAATCCAGCTTTTATTTACACTGCTCAAAAAAATAAAGGGAACCCAAGCAGAAGACATCCGAGATCTGAATGAATGAAATAGCCTTATTAAATACTTTGTTCGTTATATATAGTACTTTTGTGTTCCCTTTAGGTGTTTGAGCAGTGTATAAACTACTGTATGTAAAGAACGAAGTATTTAATAAGGCTATTTCATTCATTCAGATCTCGGATGTCTTCTGCTTGTGTTCCCTTTATTTTTTTCTAATATATTAGTGCCCTGTATGAATCCAGCTTTTATAATTTTTTTCCCACGCTATTAGTGTCACGTGGGAAGCCGGCTACCCAGTTCTTCAAAGAACAAGGTTGACTCCCTTATTAAAATGTTAAAAAAACTCCTGTGGCTAAATTATGCATGCTCAGGTAGAGATTGAGACCAGTTGAAACGGATGAGTCACTCTGTATATTTTTCTAACTTGTAAGTCCTGTTTGAACTCACTAGAGCAGTGATGGTGAACCTTTTTGGCAGCAAGTGCCCAAACGGTGCGTCCAAGCGCATGCACAGGAGTACTGAAAACCCAAAACCAGCTGGCCAGCGTCCACATGCCTGTTTTTGGGATGTTTTCTGGGCGTTTTCAGGCCATTTTCTGGACTGTTTCAGGCAGGTTTTCGGGCAGTTTTCTGGGCTAAAAACCAGGGCTTTGGAGTCGGGAGATAAATGTTCCAACTCCGACTCCGGCTCCTCAGTTTTTTGTACTTCCGGCTCCGACTCTGTTGTGGCTCCGTTGCCTGAGCCTGTGTCAGGAGAGGACTCCGAGAGTGAAAGGGAGGAATTGGCAAGACCTCCCTCTCCAGGACCCTCCTCTCTGGCAATGCCCCTGGAGGACACCGAAGGGCAAGAGATAGGCCCAGAGCCAAGCACATACCCGCAGCCACAGGTGGACAGCGATGAGGGAGATAAGTGCTGGCTGGATCCTCGCCAGCGACGCAGGGAGAAATGTGCCCAACAGAAGGCACGGCGTGCTCGTGATTAGCTGACTCACTGGACCACACCCCACAGCCTATAAAAGAGAGTGAGTCAGCCTGCACTTTTGTGACGAACAAAAACAAATATTCCTGCATCTCAGCTTTGGCTATTCTGGACACTTGTGGTGTGTATTTTTCTGTTACGTTAATAAAGGTTTTGGCACACAGCTCCTGGGATTGCTGCCAAGCCTCTTATCAGACTACTTGGTTGCCTGCCAGCTTATTTTAACCTCCGACTGTCTGAATTGGGTTTATTCCTGGGAGCGGGGACAGAACAGACTCCGGCTCCAACTCCGACTCCTCAGTTTTTTGTACTTCCGACTCTGACTCCGAATCCAGGTATCCAAAATTTCCTCCGACTCCTCGACTCCGACTCCGACTCCACAGCACTGCTAAAAACAGCCTGAAAACGGCCCAAAACACGGCTGGAAAACAGCCTGGAAAATGGTTTGGTTTTTGGTCGTTTTTGGGGGGCCAATTTCAGGCTGTTTTCCGGCGCTCCGGCGCTTGTGAAGACCAGCTGGCATGCCGGAAACCATAAGACCAGCTGGCAAAAGCATGCATGCCCACAGAGAGGGCTCTGTGTGCCACCTGTGGCACGCATGCACTAGAGTGAATTTCTGAATCTAGACCAGGAAGCATAAACTTCCCGAAATACAGATAGTCCTTGACTTACGACCACAATTGAGCCAGGGGTGGGTTCTATTTATCTTTACTACCGGTTCGCAATGGGATCGTGCACACTTGCTTGGCTCGCGCATACGCCTTCTGCATATGTGCAGATCACTGATGATGACATCCGGGGCAGTGGGCGGGGCCTGCCACCGGTTTTACTACTGGTTCTTCTGAACCGGGGGCAACCCACCACTGAACTGAGCCCAAAACTTAAATTGCTAAATGAAACGTTTGTTAAATGAATTTTGCCCCATTTTATGATTTTTCTTGCCAGGCCTGTTATGTGAACGGTTGCCGTTGTTAAGTCGATAACACGGTTGTTAAGTGAATGTGGCTTCCCCTATTGACTTGGCTTGTCAGAAGGTCGCGAAAGCGGATCACAAGATCCCGGGAGCGATCATAAATATGAGTCAGTTTTCAACGGTCTGAATTTTGATTACGTGATGTTGTGGGATGTTGCAATGGTTGTAAGCGTGAACAATGGTCGCGAGTCACTTTTTTCAGTATTGTTGTAACTTTGAAGGGTCACTAAATGAACTGTTGTAAGTGGGGGACTACTGTATTCTTGGAGTAAACTTGGAATATGGGAAGGAGATCTTACATTCTCACTTTTAAGGATGGGCATTGCTGGATCTTGCTGTTTTGCTGAAAATGGTTGTGTGGACGTGTAAGGAATATTTTCTCTTGATTGACACAATTGAAGTCCATAGGATTATTTTACTCAGGGGTTACAGGGTTAGTAGGGACCACTCCTTTTATTTTATTTTATTTTATTTTGTTTTGATTTGGTTTGGTTTTGGTTTTGGTTTTGGTTTTGGTTTTGGTTTTGATTTAGATTTAGATTTAGATTTAGATTTAGATTTAGATTTAGATTTAGATTTAGATTTAGATTTAGATTTAGATTTAGATTTAGATTTAGATTTAGATTTAGATTTAGATTTAGATTTAGATTTAGATTTAGATTTAGATTAGATTTAGATTTAGATTTAGATTTAGATTTAGATTTAGAGATTCCGCCCTATCTCCATAGGACTCAGGGCAGCTCACAACAATTAAGATAAACAATCTCAATTCGCGGAAAGTGCGAAGGTCAGGGGCCAACCGGAGCCCCCAGGGGAGTTGATTCCAAAGGGTGGGTTCGCCAGCCGACATTGTCTAGCCGATGGCTAGAGAATGACCTACCTCTGGGGTTCGCCAGCCAACATTGTCTAGCCGACGGCACCCTGAGTAGGCGCTCCCTGTGAGAACGCACCGGACGATGGGGAGCTGTTGTTGGTTGCAGGTGGTCCGACAGATATCCTAGGCCTAAGCCATGTAGGGCTTCATAGGTCATCACCAGCACCTTGAATCTCACCCGGAGGGCAACTGGCAGCCAATGCAAGTCGTGCAGGAGAGGTGTAACATGGGAGTATCGGGATCATCCCATCACAACCCGCGCGGTCGCATTCTGCACCAGCTGAAGCCTCCGAAGTAGAGAGTATTGCAGTAGTCAATTCGGGAGGTGACTAGCACATGAGTAAATATGCGTAGGGCATCCTGGTCCAAATAGGGGCACAACTGGCGCACCAGGCGAATCTGGGCATGCACCCCCTGGTCACGGTTGTTATATGATTTTCTAAGCTCAACCGTGAATCCAGGAGGACACTCAAGTTGCGTGCCCTGTCTACAGGGGGTAACACCTCGCCTCCTATAGCCAAAGATGGAACCTCTTGATTGGACCGAGATGCTGGTACCCACAGCCACTCGATCTTGGCAGGGTTGAGCCGAAGCCAGTTCTTCCCCATCCAGACCCGTACCGCTTCCACGCATCGGGACATCACGTCGAGGGCATTACTGGGCTGGTTCGGGGTGGATATAAAAAGTTGGGTATCCTCAACATACTGATGATACCTCACCCCGAAACCACGGATGATCTCTCCCAACGGCTTCATATAAATGTTGAACAGAAGAGTAACGGAAGAAATGTAATAAACTAACTAACTAACTAAGAGGCGAGAGGACCGACCCCTGGGGCACCCCACAAGTGAGGGGCCTCATGGCCGACCTCTGACCCCCCTGCCAACACCGCTTGCATACGACCCGAGAGGTAATAGGAGAACCACCATAAAACAGTGCCGTAAAACAGTTTTCTTTGCGCATTCAACAGTGTGTAAAGGTAGTCCTTGACTTATGGTCACAATGGAGGCCAAAATTTAGGTTGCTAAGCAAAACATTACTTGAGTGAGTTCTGCCCCATTTTACAATCTTTCTTGCTGCAGTTGTTTGACGGATTGTTGCGTTAAGTTGGTAACCCGGTTATTAAGCGAATCTGGCTTCCGTATTGACTTTGCTTGTCAGAAGGTTGCAAAAGGGGATCCCATGATCCCGGGGATACTGCAACCGTCATAAATATGAGTCAGTTGCCAAGTGTCTGAATTTTGATCATGTGACCACGGGGGATGCTGCAACGGTGGTAAGAGTGAAAAACGAAAAGGGTAAGTCACTTTCTTCAGTGTTGTGACGTTGAATGGTCACTAAGTGAATGGTTGTAAGTCGAGAACTACCTGTCAGCACTTCAAGCTGCATTTACTCTAGTGCTGACATAAGAAGGAGAAGCGGAGGCGTCTGGAAAGGGACATTTGACTTTTCAGCTACTTATTTTCCCTGGAGATAATATCCCCTAGGAGATGGGATGGGAGGGGGAAATTCCTTTGAGTTGGAGCAGTAGATTAGGGGTAGAGTGACTTGGAAGATGGCCAATGAGTGCAGGGGAGTGGGGAAAGGAAAGGGAGGGTTTTTGGGTCGGACGTCAGTGTTGGCTACGATGAATCGGAGTTAGAATGTCGTGCTTAATAAATGAGAGTTTTTCATCAAAGACTTTGTTTGAAATGCAATTTATTTGAGACGACCTCGAAATCTGACACTACCTGGATGAGCCTCTTTTGAAAGAATTTAATGAGATCTGTACAGGTAGTCCTCGACTTACAACAATCCATTTAGTGGCGGTTCATTGTTGCAACAGCATTGAAAAAGGGACTTACGTCCATTTTTCACACTTGCGACTACTGCCCCATGGTGTTGTGGCCCGTCAGCGGCCTGTGCAAATTGTAGCTGATTCTAATAGTGAGGAGGCTGGTGTGGTGCTGCGCCAGCAGCCTGTGCAGCTGGCACTTGAGTCAGACAATGAGGAGGCTGGAGAAGAGGTGGTGCCAGAGGCAGGGATTCAGCCAGAACCTCCAGAAGCTTCTTTACGTGAAGGGGACGAAGAGCCTCTTCTCGATGCACGGGCGCGCAGAGCTGCCAAAAGGCAGGAGTGGCTCCTCAGGAGGAGACCTCCTCGAGAGTAAGGCTTGGGGCTAATTGGCCACTCCCTCAGCCTATTTAAGGAGGAACACCGACTGAAGCAATTTGTAGGGAATAACTTTAGTTCATTCTCCTTCATGTCTGGATTTTCTGCAAATTGCTTCTGGGCTTTCTGCCAACTTTCATAAGATTGTGATTACTTTATCTTTGTTTTTTGGTAGGCTATTAAGAAAGTTTCTTAACATTCTTGGTTTGGAAAAGACTGAGTTATTTTAGTAAATTTACATTTTGTACAGACTTTGTGTGTGCTGTGTTCTTTGGGGTCCATAGCTGGGGCAGAACACATGGTCACATGGTTTGCCTTCGAATGCTTGCCAAGTGGTTCACATTTACGACGGCCGCAGTGTCTCCGGAGTCACGTGATCCAGAGGTGGGTGTTTCAGCAGGTTCTGACCAGGTCTGGAGAACCGGTAGTGGAAATTTTGAGTAGTTCGGAGAACCGGTAGTCAAAATTCTGACTGGTCCCGCCATCTATTCTCTGCCTCCCAAGTCCCAGGGAAATGTGGATTTTGCAGTAACCTTTCCCTGGAGTGGGGAGGGAATGGGGATTTTACAGTATCCTTCCCCTGGAGTGGGGAGGGAATGGAGATTTTACAGTATTCTTCCCCTGCCACACCCACCAAGCTATGCCACGCCCATCAAGCCACACCCACAGAACCTGTAGTAAAAATTTTTGAAACCCAACACTGATGTGATCTCCTTTTCTGACCTTCTAACAAGCAAAATCAACGGGGGAAAACAGATTCACTCAACAACCGTGTTACTAATTGAAGAACTGCAGGGGCTCACTTAACATGTGAGGCGAGAAAAGTCGTAAAATGGGGCAAAACTCTCTTGGCAACACAAAGTTTGGCCTCCGTTGTGGTCGTAAGTAGAGGACTACCTGTATAAATTGACTTTTTTTCTCTTTTTTTTTGCTGAATCTGAATCAGGCTGAGCGTAAAATTGGCCCATTGTGAAATGCCCCTGAAGGGGATTCTAGCTTTGAATTCTTAGCTTCCATTAAAAATGAATAAAAGCAATTTTTTAAAAAAACTTCTTTTTTTTTTAACGGTAAAGCACTAAAGAAAAGAAAAAAAAGAGAATTCCCGCAGCTTTTTATCTATTTTTATTTTTTATCTACCGTATACAGTGGGAAATGGTTTGGACTTAACTTTATAGCAAATGAAATTAAATCGGCAATGGTCTCGGGATTCTTTTAGCCAGAAAATTTCAATTTCGGCATCACAGGCAGTCCTCGACATACGACCATAATTGATTGATTGATAGATAGATTGATTGGTTCGATTGAGCCTGACGGTTCTTTTTTACTAAGCAAGACATTTGTTAAGCCCCCCACCCCATTTTACGACCTTTCTTGCTATGGTCGTTAAGCGAATCATTGCAGTTGTTAAATTAGGAACACGGTTGTTAAGTGAGTCGGGCTGCCCCATTGACTTTGCCACAAAATTAGATCAGGGGACCCCTCAACGATCCAAAGTGGGAAAAAACAGTCCTGTCACTTTTTTTCAATCGTCACTAAACGAATGGTTGTAAGTCGAGGACTTAACCTGTTATTTGTGAACGCGGAGATTGAGGGACAGCGGTTGATTTTCAGCTTTATTTTTGTGTGCTAAAGGTACACAAAAATAAAGCTGAAGATACACATTGGCTGCCGTCCAATGGCCTGAAAACCAGTTTGCTGTGCTATGTTGAAAATTACGGCCCCCACTGATTTTAAAGGGCCTCGTTGTTATGTACGGGGGGGGGGGGGTTGTCCCAAGCTGAGCTCATACGTGTAATTTTAGCTTTCCTTTTGGCCCCTCGGGGCTTCCTGGTTATGCTTTTGCAGGAAAGTGTGGCCTGCAAAATCAGCTGCAGATGCTCTCAGCCGAAAACAAACCTGCCTGGGATGAATTAGTAACGGAGGGCTGGAGGGTGGATAGAGAGAGGCCCAGATGCGAAGAACAATATGTAAGCTTTTGATAGCGAAAGAAAGGGGGTGGGGTGGGGTGGGGTGGCTGGATTTCAGCTTTCTCAAATTTCATTTCATTACATCCTTCTGTATTGCCTGTCTTCCTTTCCTGCCTTACCTTCATTCCTCCCTTTCCTCCTTCCTCCCTCCTTTCCTTCTTCCTTTCCTCCTTTCCTTCCTGCCTCCCCCTTTCTTTCCTTCCTTCCTTCTTCCCTCCCTCCCTCTTCACCTCTCTTTCCTTCCTTCCTTCTTCCCTCCTCCCTCCCCTCCTTTCTTCCTTCCTCTTCCCTCCATCCCTTCCTTCCTCCCCTCCTTCCCCTTCCTCTCTCCCTCGTTCCTTCCTTCCTTCCTCTCCCTCTTTCCTCCTTTCCTTCCTCCCTCTTTCCTTCTATCCTCCCCTTCCTCCTTTCCTTCCTGCTTCCCCCTTTCTTTTCTTCCTTCTTCCCTCCCTCCCTTTTCCCCTCTCCTTCCTTCCTTCTTCCCTCCCTCTCCTTCCTTCCTTCCTCTTCCCTCCATCCCTTCCCTCCTCCCCTCCTTCCCCTTCCTCCCTCCCTCGTTCCTTCCCTCCTTCCTCTCCCTCTTTCCTCCTTTCCTTCCTCCCTCTTTCCTTCTATCCTCCCCTTCCTCCTTCCCTTCCTGCTTCCCCCTTTCTTTTCTTCCTTCCTTCTTCCCTCCCTCCCTTTTCCCCTCTCCTTCCTTCCTTCCTCTTCCCTCCATCCCTTCCCTCCTCCCCTCTTTCCCCTTCCTCCCTCCCTTGTTCCTTCTCTCCTTCCTCTCCCTCTTTCCTCCTTTCCTTCCTCCCTCTTTCCTTCTATCCTCCCCTTCCTCCTTCCCTTCCTGCTTCCCCCTTTCTTTTCTTCCTTCCTTCTTCCCTCCCTCCCTTTTCCCCTCTCCTTCCTTCCTTCCTCTTCCCTCCATCCCTTCCCTCCTCCCCTCTTTCCCCTTCCTCCCTCCCTTGTTCCTTCTCTCCTTCCCCTCCCTCTTTCCTTTCCTCAATTCCTTCCTCCCTCTTTCCTCCTATCCTCCCCTTCCTCCTTCCCTTCCTGCCTCGCCCCTTCCTTCCTCCCTCCCTCCATCTTCCCCTCTCCTTCCTTCTTTCTTCCCTCCCTCCCCCCTTCCTGCCTCCCTCTCTCCTTCCTTCGTGCCCCCTCCCTCCCTCTTCTCCTGCCTCCCTCCTTCCCCTCCCTCTTTCCTTTCCTTCTTTCCTTCCTCCTTTCCTCCCTCCCTTCCGTTTTATCAGGAAAAGGTAAATTTTCCACAATGCCCTAGAACACCCTATTTTTTAGAATTGCTCTTGGGAGTTGTGGGAATTCAAGTCCAGGGAGATCTTGACTTACAACAGTTCATTTAGTGACCGTTGGAAATCACAACAGCACTGAAAGAAGCGACTTACGATCATTTTTCACACTTATGACCATTGCGGCATCGCAGTGGCTCAGTGGCTAAGATGCTGAGCTTGTCGCTCAGAAAGGTCGGCAGTTCGGCGGTTCGAATCCCTAGTCCCGTGTAAACGGGGTGAGCTCCCGTGACTTGTCCCAGCTTCTGCCAACCTAGCAGTTTGAAAGCACGTTAAAAAATGCAAGTAGAAAAATAGGGACCCCCTTTGGTGGGAAGATAACAGCGCTCCGTGCGCCTTCTTTGGCGTTGAGTCATGCCGGCCACATGACCACGGAGACGTCTTCTGACAGCGCTGGCTCTTCGGCTTTGAAACGGAGATGAGCACCGCCCCCTAGAGTCGGGGAGGACTAGTATATATGTGCGAGAGGAAGCTTTATCTTTAGTTTAATGAAAAGAAGGACCAGGGGTGACATGATAGCAGCCTTCTGATATCTCAGGGGCTGCCCCAAAGAAGAAGGAGTCAAACTATTCTCCAGTGTCCTCCCCCTGAGGGTAGGACAAGAAGCAACGGATGGAAACTAATCAAGGAGAGAACCAACTTAGAAATAAGGAGAAATTTCCTGATGGTTATAACAATCAATGGAACAACTTCAGAAGTTGGTGCTCCAACACCGGAAGTTCATAAGAAGAGACTGGACAACCATGTCTCTGAAATAATATAGGCTTTGGACTAGAAGGGGTGTCAGCTTTGGAAGCCATATTAACACCAGAAGCTTCCACGCTGCCACTTTCCTGCGCTTGGGAAAGTAGGAGGGGGGATTTAGTAGAGAGATTGTAGTTAGACATAATAGCATTCTTCTTTTCGGTCAAGGTCAGGGTGTTCCCGCATCTGGAGGAGGAGTGGTTGAAGTGGAGCCTCAAGTTGGGACGGAGGGTGATTGGGTGATGTGATGGGCTGATGGATGCTGGATTTGAGGGTTTTGATTTAGTGAGGGAAAATCCAAAACTCTCAGATTCAGCTTTTCCCAGATATGCCAGTATACCTACTCTAATAAATGGAAGATTTGAGATGATGCCTGTTTCGGAGTTTTTGATTGGAGTTGGGTTGTTCTGGAACGCTGACAAAAGGGACCTCCAGGGTCCCTTCCAACTGTTATTCTCAACATATGACTCAATGACTCAACATATGACTCAATGACTCTCAACAACCACATAACTGCAAAAAAATAAAAATCCTTCTATTCCTCACCCGTCGGTTAGAACTGAAGAAGCTTCTTGGATGAGAAGCTAAACGTTTTCAAGGAAAAAAACCCCAAGAAGCTCAACCTTATTCTCCAAAGCACCTGGAGGCTAAACAAGAAGCAACGGATGGAAACTAGGAGAGAAGCAACCTAGAACTAAGGAGAAATTTTCCTGACAGTGCGGACAATTAATCCGTGGAACCACTTGCCTCCAGATGTTGTGGGTGCTCCAACACTGGAAGCTTTTAAGAGGAGATTGGATAACCATTTTTCAGAAAGGGTATAGAGCCGTGACGGCGAACCTATGGCTGGTATACAGAGCCATATTGGTGGGCACACGAGCATTGTCGTAGTACAGCTCCGGTGCTGATTTTCGGGCCTTCCAGGCCCACTGGAATTCAGGAAACAGATTGTTTCTGGCCACCAGAAGGCCTCTGGGGGGGGGGAGGCCCATTTTACGCTCTCCCCGGGCTCCAGAGGCTTTTTTAGAAGCCTGGGGAGGGTAAAAACAGGCTGCCTTTCCGTAGGCCGGAAACAGCCTGTTTCTTGACTTCCGGTGGACCGGAAGGCCTGTTTTTCGTTGTCCCCAGGTTCTAGAGCCTTTCTAGGGGCCGGAAGTTGCGAAATGGGCAGTTTCCAGCCTCCGGAGGGCCTCCAGGGGAGTGGGGAAGGCCGTTTTCGCCCTCCTCGGGCTCCAAGAAAGCCTCTGGAGCCTGGGGAGGGTGAAAAATGGGCCTACCGGGCCCACCGTGCCATTAGGTGCCGTTGTGTGTCAAAAGCAGGGAGAGCATGGGCACGGTCCCGCGCACATGCGCAGCGGGTGGGGCACATTGAATTATGGGTGTGCGCATGCGCCCCCCCCCCCCATGCTCCCCATGCTTTTGGCACAGGTTAGCCATCACTGGTATAGAGTTTTCGGCCTAAGCAGGGTTGGACTAGGAGACCTCCAAGGTCCCTTCCAACTCTGTTAAAATTCTGTTTAAAAAAAAGAATGCTGGAGCATTCTTGGCTTGCAAACAAACTTGAAAGTGTGAATCTGAGCCTTTTATGCTTAATTCCCCTTTGAAGCTCCTGCAGCTTGATGGGTTTTAATGTGTTCCTGATTGCCCTGGGTTTTGTTTTCCTGGGTTTCTTGGTCCCAGGTCTTTTGTTTTTCCTATCCTTCGGTATTTAACCCTCTCAGGAAAAAGGGAGTTCGGAGGGTTTGCTTTTAGCCTGATTCCCCTTATCTTAATGGCTCTGCTTAAGTATTCCTGTGGTCAGCTTTTGTTACTTTTGTAACAGCCTTTAAGCAGGCTGCTCTGAGTTTTCCTTTCAGCTAGTGCTTAATTTTCTTAAAAGGGAAAGGGCTGGTTTGAGTTTCACTGTTTTCTGAGGCTTCTGGTGCTGTGAGGTTTTGGCAGTGTCCTTTTGGGGTGTCATGCCTGATTTTGGGGCAGGTTTAAGCGCTCTGCGGGCCGGATCTGACCTATGGACCTTGAGTTTAATACCCCTGTATTAGACTAAGCCGGCTCTCTTGCTTGCCTGCTTGCTTACTTACTTACTGATTTATATATTTATTATATAACTTATAATTATTTTCCTCCCCCTTTGCAGCAGAATGGCCGAAGACTATGACGGGTCTTCCAAGTACTTCAGGCACGACAGCCAGCGTGGTAATCATCCGTGGTTCAAAGATGTACGTGGCTCACGTCGGCGACTCGGGTGTGGTTCTTGGAGTCCAGGATGACCCGAAGGATGAATACGTCCGAGCCGTGGAAGTGACGCAGGATCACAAACCTGAGCTTCCGAAGGAGAGGCAGCGGATTGAAGGCCTTGGGGGAAGGTAACAGATCTCACACTGGCTTGTTCGAAACGTGCCTTTTTCTATTTATAAGGTAGTCCTTGACTTACCACCACAAATTTTCTGTCGCTAAGGAAGACAGTTAAGTGAGTTTTGCCCCGTTTTACGATGTTTTTGGCCGCCATTGTTAAGCGAGGTCGGTCAAATGACGAACCCAGATTGTTGAGTGGGGGGGCGGCAATATGCTGACTCTAAATCGCTTAGAGAGGGCTGTAAAGCGGTATATAAGTCTAAATGCTATTGCTAAGGAAGCTGGATGGAAAAACCAGGGAGGGAGGGAGGGAGGGAGGGAGGGAGGAAGGAAGGAAGGAAGGAAGGAAGGAATCCGTGGTGGCGCAGTGGTTATAATGCAGTACTGTAGGCTAATTCTGCCCACAGCCGGGAATTCGATCCTGACCAGCTCAGGGTTGACTCAGCCTCCTATCCTTCCGAGGTCAGTAAAATGAGGACCCAGATTGTTGGGGGCAAGAGGCTGACTCTATAAAAACTGCTTAAAGAGGGCTGTAAAGCACTATGAAGCAGTATATAAGTCTTAGGTGCTATTGCGAAGGAAGGAAGGAAGGAAGGAAGGAAGGAAGGAAGGAAGGAAGGAAGGAAGGAAGGAAGGAAGGAAGGAAGGAAGGAAGGAAGTAAGTCCTGGTGACGCAGTGGTTTGAATGAAGTATTGCAAGCCAACTCTGCCCACAGCCAGGAAGCTTGATCCTAACCAGCTCAAGGTCAACTCAGCCTTCCTTCCTTCCGAGGTCGGTAAAATGAGGACCCAGATTATTATGGGCAATGGGATGACTCTGAAAACCAGGGGTGTCAAACTGGCAACCAGTGGGCTGGATGTGTCACCTGCAGGCCACCCCAGCTCCGTGAATGGGAAAAATGTCGCAAAACGTCATGTGACCTCAATGTGACGCTGTGAGTTTGACACCCATGCTGTAAACCACTAAGGGCTGTAAAGCACTATAAAGCGGTATATAAGTCTACGAGTTGTTGTTATTGGTATTATATTCCTCAGTTAACCAGGCCAGGTAGGGCTTTATAGATACCAACCAGCACCTTTAATCATGCATTGTAGAAGTCTTGTTTCGTACACAATGCCTTGAAATTTTTAGTTTCTTTTAAACTTTTCACCCTTCATTTAATTCTTCCCCCTCCCCTCTGCTCTCTCCGATTGTTCTAGTGTGATCAATAAATCCGGTGTGAATCGGGTGGTTTGGAAACGGCCTCGTTTGAGTCATAACGGTCCGGTCCGACGAAGCACCGTTATCGATCAGATTCCCTTCCTGGCAGTGGCCCGAGCCCTTGGTAAGTAGCCTCTGTGAACTGAAATGAAATGACGTGACGATCGACAGAAAGATTTAGGGATTCATAGGCAGGTAGTCCTTGATTTACAACAGTTCGTTCAGCGACTGTTCGAAGTTAAAAAAGTGACATGACCGTTTTTTTCACTGTTAACAACCTTTGCAGCAACGTGATCCAAATTCGGACATTTGGCAGCTGACTCATATTTATGACGGTTACGCTGCTGTTGTGGCTCCGTTGCCTGAGCCTGCGTCATCAGCAGGGGAGGACTCTGAGAGTGAGGGAGAGGAGTTGGCAAGGCCTCCTTCGCCAGGACTCTCCTCTCTGGCAATGCCTCCGGAGGACACCGAAGGGCAGGAGATAGGCCCAGAGCCAAGCTCGTCCCCGCAGCCACAGGAGGACATTGACGAGGGGAGTGAGTTTTGGTTGGACCCTCGCCAGCGTCGGAGAGACAGGAGAGCCCAGCAGAGGAAAAGGCGTGGTCGTGATTAGCTGGTGGACCACGCCTCCTATCAGACTATATAAGTGAGGGATTGTCGCCATATCTTTGTGACGAACAAAACAAAGATACGTGGATCCCGGTTTTGAATCGGCCCGGCGTCTTAGCTGTGGTGTGTATGTGACGGACCTTTTAATAAAGACGTTGGCAAGCAGCTGCAGATTGCTGCCGACCTCTGTTATCATCTCACTTGGTTGCCTGCCAGTTCCTTAGCCTCTGGTTGTCTGAGGGGGGGTTATTTCTGGGCACGGGGCCAGAACAGCTGCCCCAGGATCAGGGGATGCAACCTTCCAGGATGGATTTGATTTAAATCAAGTTGATTTAAATCACGATTTAAATCACTAGTAAAAAGGCTTGATTTAAATCGACTCGATTGAAATCGTAATTTTTAAAGAGCAGCTGTCATCTCTGCCCCGCAGTGACTCACCGGCAGTCCCAATATTGCAGAATATACAGAGCCTCATCCTACATAACTAAGCTGCATTTCATGCTGAATAAATGAAATTATTCATGTATCTTAAATAGAAAGCTATCTTTATTTTTAGTCCAAAAGCATTTTATTAAAATAAATGTAATAAAAATTTAAAAATCCGATTTAAATTTTAAAAATCTGGGGTTTTTTCCCATTTTTTAAAAAAATCATCAGTTTTTATCCACCCTGTGTGACCTTCATGCCTTGTCCCTGCTCATTGCAAAAGGATTATCTGTAAAAGCATCTGGTTTTGCATCCATGATTCTTCCCTGCCTTTGTCTCCTTCTCTTCCTTTCTTCCTTCTTCCTTCCTTCAGGGCCTTCTGTGCTTCTAACCCGCCCCATGAAGGCAATTAAGACGACATGTTCTTGGCTGCTTCTCCAGGCACCGCTTATTTTCCAGATATAATTATAGGCTGGACTTGCCTTGCACATTCTCAAGTTGTCTCATTGTTGTCACATGCTGAAAGCGGATGAACGTGTGCACCACAGCGCACGCGTGTACCACTGTACAAATAATGCAATGCGTGCGCGATCCTCCCGCCGCACGCTCTGACCCCCTCTGCGCATGTATGTGCGCCCCACCCATGCTCCCCCCACACCACCTTTTGGACCTAGTAGGCCTCCCTGCAGCCTCCTGGGAGCAAAAATCGGCTGCGGGGGCAATGCCGCGCCCTATTTTGGGCCTAGTAGGCCTCCCTGCAGCGTCCTGGGAGCAAAAACGGCCCGTGGGGGACCACGCCGCGCCCTATTTTGGGCCTAGTAGGCCTCCCTGCAGCCTCCTGGGAGCAAAAACGGCCCGCGGGGGGCCACGCCATGCCACGCCCTATTTTGGGCCTAGTAGGCCTCTCTGCAGCCTCCTGGGAGCAAAAACGGCCCGCGGGGGGCCACGCCACGCCACGCCCTACAAGGTCCCTTCCAACTCTGTTAATCTGTTCTGCTCTGTTTTTTACACAGGTGATCTATGGAGTTACGACTTCTACAGCGGGGAGTTTGTGGTTTCTCCAGAACCGGACACGAGTGTACACACACTAGATCCTCAGAAGCATAAATATATAATTTTGGGGAGTGATGGACTGTGGAACATGATCCCACCCCAGGAGGCTATCTCCATGTGCCAGGACCACGAAGAGAAAAAGTATTTTATGGTGAGCTGTCAAGGACTTCCGTTTTTCTTTGCTGATCCCCATGATTGAAACCATAACTTCTGCATGCCTGTGGCGTAAAAAAGATGATGGGCTTTGATCAAGTAATCTTAGCCAGCAGCTTGATTGTTTTTGGTACTCCTGTTCACATAATCTTCCCTATCATCACTTTGTTGTGCTTTGACAAACACTGTAAATCTTAGCAACTTTAGCAAGCCCATCAACATGCTGGCTGGGAAAGTCTGCCCGTCTTCAAGCATGGCGTGGAAGTCCACCCCTCTTAAAGCAGGCTAGCTGGGGGATTCTGGGAGTGGAAGTCCACCCGTCTTAAAACAGGCTGGCTGGGGGATTCTGGGAGTGGAAGTCCACCCGTCTTAAAACAGGGTGGCTGGGGGATTCTGGGAGTGGAAGTCCACACCCCTCTTAAAGCAGGCTAGCTGGGGGATTCTGGGAGTGGAAGTCCACCCCTCTTAAAGCAGGCTAGCTGGGGGATTCTGGGAGTGGAAGTCCACCCCTCTTAAAGCATGGCTGGCTGGGGGATTCTGGGAGTGGAAGTCCACCCCTCTTAAAGCAGGCTAGCTGGGGGATTCTGGGAGTGGAAGTCCAGCCCTCTTAAAGCATGGCTGGCTGGGGGATTCTGGGAGTGGAAGTTCACCCCTCTTAAAGCATGGCTGGCTGGGGGATTCTGGGAATGGAAGTCCACCCCTCTTAAAGCATGCTGGCTGGGGGATTCTGGGAGTGGAAGTCCACCCCTCTTAAAGCATGATGGCTGGGGGATTCTGGGAGTGGAAGTCCATCCCTCTTAAAGCATAGCTGGCTGGGGGATTCTGGGAGTGGAAGTCCACCCGTCTTAAAACAGGGTGGCTGGGGGATTCTGGGAGTGGAAGTTCACCCCTCTTAAAGCAGGCTAGCTGGGGGATTCTGGGAGTGGAAGTCCACCCCTCTTAAAGCATGGCTGGCTGGGGGATTCTGGGAGTGGAAGTTCACCCCTCTTAAAGCATGGCTGGCTGGGGGATTCTGGGAATGGAAGTCCACCCCTCTTAAAGCATGCTGGCTGGGGGATTCTGGGAGTGGAAGTCCACCCCTCTTAAAGCATGATGGCTGGGGAATTCTGGGAGTGGAAGTCCACCCCTCTTAAAGCATAGCTGGCTGGGGGATTCTGGGAGTGGAAGTCCACCCGTCTTAAAACAGGGTGGCTGGGGGATTCTGGGAGTGGAAGTCCACCCGTCTTAAAACAGGGTGGCTGGGGGATTCTGGGAGTGGAAGTCCACACCCCTCTTAAAGCAGGCTAGCTGGGGGATTCTGGGAGTGGAAGTCCACCCCTCTTAAAGCAGGCTAGCTGGGGGATTCTGGGAGTGGAAGTCCACCCCTCTTAAAGCATGGCTGGCTGGGGGATTCTGGGAGTGGAAGTCCACCCCTCTTAAAGCATAGCTGGCTGGGGAATTCTGGGAGTGGAAGTCCCCCCCCTCTTAAAGCAGGCTGGCTGGGGGATTCTGGGAGTGGAAGTCCACCCCTCTTAAAGCAGGCTGGCTGGGGGATTCTGGGAGTGGAAGTCCACCCCTCTTAAAGCAGGCTGGCTTGGGGATTCTGGGAGTGGAAGTCCACCCCTCTTAAAGCATGGCTGGCTGGGGGATTCTGGGAGTGGAAGTCCACCCCTCTTAAAGCATGGCTGGCTGGGGGATTCTGGGAGTGGAAGTCCACCCCTCTTAAAGCATGGCTGGCTGGGGGATTCTGGGAGTGGAAGTCCAGCCCTCTTAAAGCATGGCTGGCTGGGGGATTCTGGGAGTGGAAGTCCACCCCTCTTAAAACAGGCTGGCTGGGGGATTCTGGGAGTGGAAGTCCACACCCCTCTTAAAGCAGGCTAGCTGGGGGATTCTGGGAGTGGAAGTCCACCCCTCTTAAAGCATGGCTGGCTGGGGGATTCTGGGAGTGGAAGTCCACCCCTCTTAAAGCATAGCTGGCTGGGGAATTCTGGGAGTGGAAGTCCACCCATCTTAAAGCATGGCTGGCTGGGGAATTCTGGGAGTGGAAGTCCACCCGTCATAAAGCATGGCTGGCTGGGGAATTCTGGGAGTGGAAGTCCACCCATCTTAAAGCACGGCTGGCTGGGGAATTCTGGGAGTGGAAGTCCACCCATCTTAAAGCATGGCTGGCTGGGGAATTCTGGGAGTGGAAGTCCACCCCTCTTAAAGCACGGCTGGCTGGGGAATTCTGGGAGTGGAAGTCCACCCATCTTAAAGCATGGCTGGCTGGGGAATTCTGGGAGTGGAAGTCCACCCGTCATAAAGCATGGCTGGCTGGGGAATTCTGGGAGTGGAAGTCCACCCATCTTAAAGCACGGCTGGCTGGGGAATTCTGGGAGTGGAAGTCCACCCATCTTAAAGCATGGCTGGCTGGGGAATTCTGGGAGTGGAAGTCCACCCCTCATAAAGCATGGCTGGCTGGGGAATTCTGGGAGTGGAAGTCCACCCCTCATAAAGCACGGCTGGCTGGGGAATTCTGGGAGTGGAAGTCCACCCCTCATAAAGCATGGCTGGCTGAGGAATTCTGGGAGTGGAAGTCCACCCATCTTAAAGCACGGCTGGCTGGGGAATTCTGGGAGTGGAAGTCCACCCCTCTTAAAGCATGGCTGGCTGGGAGATTCTGGGAGTTGAAGCCCACCCCTCTTAAAGCACTGTCTAAATGTTGCAGCGTAGATCTTTTCCAGTTTTCAGTGGCAGCACTGAGATTTTAAACAGACTTTGTGTTCCTGCCTTTCGGAATCGTGATTTGCCTGTTTTCTTGTTCTCTTCCCCATGTCTGATTCCAAAGGGAGAACATCAACAGTCCTTGGCCAAAATGCTGGTTAACCGAGCGCTGGCCCGGTGGAGGCAGCGTATGCTTCGTGCCGATAACACCAGCGCCATCGTCATCAGTATATGTTCCGGCCGAAAATCTCGGAGCGGCTGCCTGCAAAGCGAGGAGGATCTGTGCTTCAATTTGGCCGAAGGACCTTCGTACAGCAGCCCCGAAACGTGGACAATCGCCTCTTCGCAATGCTCAACTCCATCATCCAAGGTGAAACGTGATTTTTTTTTCCCTTTTAAAGGCTGAAGGGCTGAGAGCTTTTAAGATAATGTTAAAAATGGGCATTTCCCCCCTCCGGTTTTATGGTTTTAAGTGCATTTTGAAAGGGAAAAAACCCTCCAGTTCTGTGTAAGTTCTTCTTCTTCTTGTGCCATATCCGTCATCGGACGTTGGCGATAATGTTGGCGGTCCTATTTTTATTAACAGCCACATGGAAAACTGCTGCTGAGTTGTGTCCAAACCTGTCCCTTAGATTTTGAAGCCACGATGTTCTCCTTCTGCCTGGACCTCGTTTGCCTTCAGTCTTTCCCTGGAGGATTAACTGAAATATGCCGTATTTTTCCGGGTGACACATCACATATCTGAAATATTCTAACTTTTGCTTTTTGATGGTTTTGCTTGGCTTTCCCAGGCGGCTTATCACTCCTCTTTTCTGATTTTGTCAACCCAATTTATACCTAACAGTTGCCTGTAAATCCACATTTCATAAGCTCCTAGCCTCTTCGAGTGGCCTTCTGTCAGAGACCAACTCTCTACTCCAGGGTGTCAAACTCAAGGCCTGCGGGGTGCTTAAATCCAGCCTGCTGCCCCCCCCCCATCTTGGCCCGCAAAAGAGAACTACCGTGGTGATCCAGCCCTCGAAGAAATCCAGTTTGACACCCTGGCTCTACTCCATGGAGCAAGATAGAAAAGATGTAACACCTGACGAGCCTGATTTTTAATCGTATAGCTATACTAAGAAGGATTATAGGTAGTTCTTGACGTATAAGCCCAATGGGGACCCGGATTTCTGTTGCTATGTGAGGCAGTTGTTAAGTGAGCGGTGCCCAATTTGACGACGGTTTTTTTTTTGGGCCACGGACGTTAAGCGAAGCCTTTGCAGTTGTTAAGTGAATGGTGCGAGGGTTAAGCGAATCTGGCTTTGCGTGTCAGTGATCCCAGGAAGCTGCGGCCTTTGTAAATATGTCCTGGTTGCCAACTGTTCTTAATTTGGATCACGTGACCGTGGGGATGCTGCGACGGTTACAAGTGTGAGGACGGGTTGCCCGTCACTTTTTTAAAAGGCCGTTGTAAGTTTGAATGCTAAATGAATGGCTTAAGTGGAGGAACTGGGTATGTCTGGTTGAATGAAAAGAAGGACCAGGGGAGACAGGATAGCAGTCTTCCAATATCTCAGGGGATGCCCCAAAGAAGAGGGAGTCAAGCTATTCTCCAAAGCACCTGAGGGCAGGACAAGAAGCAACCAGGGGTGAAATGCTCCCGGTTCAGACTGGATCGCCCGTGGCGGGTGGTTCGGAGATGGTGGCGGGTGGTTCGGAGAACCGGTAGCAAAAATCCCTGCCTCCTTCCCTCCCCACCATGCCCAGCTGAGCCGTGTGATCATCAGAGGCTTTTTTTAAACTTTTAAATGCATTTTTTCTACAACCTCTTCTGCAGAAAAAATGCTTTTAAAAGTAAAGAAAAAAAAGTTGGCCACATCCACCCAGTCACATTACCCACCCACCCCCACCATGCCACGCCCACAGAACTAGTAGTAGTAGTAGTAGTAACAACAACAACAACAACAATAATAATTTTATTTCTATATCGCCCTTCTCCCGAAGGACTCAGGGCGGTGTACAGCCAATTAAAAGCACAAAGACAAACCTGAATTTAAAAACAATTAAAAATATTAAATAATTTCAGCTCGAATATAAAACCCCAAATTTAAAACACCCAATTTAAAGTCATTACATTGATAGCCCAGCCTGGCGGAACAGCAGGGTCTTGAGGGCACAGCGAAACACACGGAGGTCAGAGATCTTACGCATTTCCGGGGGCAGTTCATTCCAAAGGGCAGGGGCTCCCACAGAGAAGGCCGTCCCCCTGGGTAACAAATTTTTATATTTCACCACTGGAAGCAACGGGTGGAAACTCATCAAGGAGAGAAACAACCTAAAACTAAGGAGAAATTTCCCAACAATGAGAACAATTAATCCGTGGAAGGACATTTGACTCCAGAAATTGTGAATGCTCTGACCCGTTGAAGAGATTGACAGCCATTTGTCTGAAATGATAAAGGGCTGTGATTGCAAACCTATGGCACTCATGCCGTCGCCCCAGTTTAGCTCCACCGTGCATGTGTACCCGTCTCCAGCCTGCCAGCTGTTCATCAGGTCACTACCGCCCATGCACGGGGGAGAGGGGGCAGGGTGCATGTGTGGGGGCCACATGCGTGGGGTGCGGGGCGCATGTGCAGGGGCCACATACGCATTGCATTTTGGGGGTTTGGGCGCATACGCTCTTTGGGCACTCAGTCCAGAAAGGGTTTGCGATCACGGATATAGGGTCTCTTGCCTGAGCAGAGGGCTGGACTAGATGACCTCCAAGGTCCCCTTCCAACTGTTATTCTATTTTTGCTGCTTGGGGGCCCAGCTGGAGGGTTTGGCAGCCCCTGCCCTAAAGGGTTTTAAAGGTAAGAACCAGTACCTTGAATTGGGCATGGAAGCAGAGTGCCAATCACTGCAGTTTGCATCACAGTGATGTGACATGGGCCCCCCTAGGGGATTCGAGGCTGCATTCTGAGCCAACTGTAGTTTCTAAATACTCTTCAAGGGCAGCCCCACATAGAGTGTATTGCAGTATCCAAGCGGGAGATGACCAGGGCTTGCCAAGTTCTGGAATTTTGATCATGGAGCCTTGCGGATGCTGCAACCGTTGTACCTGCGAGGGCTGTGTCAGTCCCTGTTTTCGGTGGTGGTGTAACTTTTGACGGTCCCTAAATGAATTGTTGTAAGTTGAGGACTATTTGTAGAGGGAGTGCTAATTTGTGCCAGACGGGTCCCAATGCAAGGACACAAATCAGTTGTGTAGTGCCTCCTAGTGGCGAGAAACGAATACAACAACTTACAATATTTTTTTTTAACTCTTGTGTAAGGTTAGTGTCCTGTTTACAATTTGGCGTAATAATGTAAGTTTATCTTCAAGGGAGGTTACTACAAGGCTTGCAGAGGGGCTGAGGCAGTGGCCCCCAAACTGTGGGGCCATGGAGAGAGATTTTTCCTAGATGTTGTGTGGATCCTAACACCTCTGGCCTAAGGGGTGTATATACTGTGTTTCCCTGAAAATAAGATTGGGTCTTATATTAATTTTTGCTCCAAAAGGCTCATTAGGGTTTATTATCCGGATGGGTCTTATTTTCGGGGAAACACGGTAGGTAGTCCTTGACTTATGACTGGTCACTGTTCTAAGTTACAACAAATCTCTTGAGAATTACAGGTAGTCTTTGAGTTATGATCACAGTAGAGCCCCAAATTTATGTTGTATGTTGTTTCACACTTATGACCGTTGCAGCATCCCCTTGGTCACATGATCAAGATTCAGACGGTTGGCAACTGACTCATATTTATGACAGTTGCAGTGTCTCGGGTGGGGTGTCATGTGATCATCCTTTCTGACTTTTTGACAAGCAAAATCAATGGGCAAGCCAGGTTCACTTAACCAACCTTGTTACTAACTTAACAAACTGCAGTGATTCACTTAACAGCTGTGGCAAGAAAGGTCGTAAGATGCGGCAAAATTCACCCAACAAATGTCTCCCTTAACAACAGGAATTTGGGGCTCAATGGTAGACATCCAGTGGAGGACTACCTGTATAAAATGAGGCACAAACCACTTAAGAACTGTCTCGGCTGGAAGTTGGTGCCGTGGCGAGACGCACGGGGTTTTCAGGGCTCCTGAAACTCCGCCGAGAAACTCCGCTGCTAGATGGTCCGAACTGGACCACACAGTCTCGTTTTGATTGTGGTAGTGGAGGGCATGTCCTGAGGCTCCCAGGGACACCACTAAGTCCCTGGTCATAAGTCAAGGACTACCTGTAAAGGGACTTTGAGCTCTTGCAAAGTGTCAGAGTGGCATTGCCATGCGGTAGGTATCCTCTTAGTAACTCGGTGCCCTCTGTCTTGCAGAAAACCTGTCTGGGTAGACGGAGAGGCAAAGGGGTTCCAAGCCAGGGCAGCAGGAGGAGGTGGGCGCTCGGATCAGTCAGAGTAATGACCCGGGGGCAAAAGAGATGATTTTGACAAAGAAAGAGGCGAATAAATGGAATAGATCCTCAGTTGGAGTCCCTTTCTGTGAGTTTCTTTTGGGTGGGCTGTCTGGATTTTTCAAAAGGCAACTGGACTTCGTTTTTGCTTGAAGATATTTCGCTTCTCATCCAAGAGTTGTGGCCAGTTGGCCGCTGCCGCCCCCCCCCCCCCTCCAGCAGCATCAGAGGAGGAGGAGGAGGCAGCGTGGGAGTCAGCGTCAGCATCAAGGCAACCTGAGAGCTCCGAGGGGGAAGTGGGAATGGAGCTGGCAGAGAGAGAGAGAGTTTGGGCCGTCCAAAAGCACTCGGGTGGAGAGTCAACAGCCCCCATGTCTGGAAGTGGCTGATGAGGAAGAGGAGGAACAGCTGGGTCCAGTGCCTGACACACAGATGCGCAGAAGGCAGGGGAGAGGAGAGCAGTGGAAATCTATGGGCCAGTCCTCGGGACGGAAGAGCCACCACTACTAGCGAAGCCCCACCCTAACTCTGGGGATAAAAGGCAGGGGCGGAGATGAGTAAATGTGGCAGACAACTATTCATCTTCTGGCCGGAGAGACTTATTAGCCTGTAGTGAGAGAGAAACTTTTTGCTAGAGTTGCTGGTGCTCCTAGTAAAGGGATCTTTTGAGTTCACTTTAGAAGGTTTATCGTGTTTGGAGAGCCGGTTCAGAACACCAGTTGTGATGGTGGGGGGGCGGGGAGAGTATGGAAGGATAGGTACGGTACTGATAGGTGCAACACACCATGCATACAAGCAGTCCTTGACTTACAACAGTTCATTTGGTGATTGTTCAAAATTACAACAGCGCTGAAAACAGTGACTTACGGCCGTTTTTCACACTTATGACCATCGCAGCATCCCCCTAGTCACTGGATCAAAATTCAGACCCTTAGCAACCAACGTATCTTTATGAGAGTTGCAGTGTTCCCAAGTTATTTGATCCCCTTTTTACGACCTTCTGACAAGCAAAGACAAGGGGGAAGACAGATTCGGTTAATCATGTTACTAATGTAACAACTGCAGTGATTCGCTTAACAACCATTGCAAGAAGGGTCATAAAATGGAGCAAAGCTCACTTAACAAAAATCTCACTTAACAACAGAACTTTTGGGCTCAATTGTCATAAGTCAAGGACTGCCTGTACACACTTTAAACCCAAAAATACATTGAAGCAGAAGCTTGTCCACCCCAAGGATAAAATGCCCAGAGACAAACTGAGCAATGTTTTATATGCAGTACAGTTAAGTGAGACGTGTACAGATCTGTACATTGGAGAAACAAAACAACCGCTTCGCAAACAATGGCACAACATAGGAGAACAAAGCCCTCGGGACAAGATTCAGCAGTCCATCTGTATTTGAAAGATAAAGGCCACTGTTTTGAAGACAAGTGCCACTCTTTTGAAGAAAGCAAAGTCCACATTTTCCTCTGGTTTGAAAGACGGGGTCAAAGAGGCCCATCTACGTTAAGATTGAACAGCCCACTCTCAACACAGGGGGAGGGGTATGACCCCACCTCTCTCCTGTTTACAATACAGTCCTTTCAGCAGTTCCAAGAAGGCTCCACACCCATTTGCACTATTCAGGTGACCCTGAGGGCACAGATAAACCTCCAAGTGGCCTCAAGAATTCTCAGAGAGAGCGCTAACGACCAGATGACTGCAAGGAATATAAATCCTTCCATCCTCCACCATTCAGTCAGAACTGAAGAAGCTTCTTATAGTTTTTTATAGAGCGAATATTGCCGAAGCCCTCTCACCCTTTGACCTTTTTTTGGCCTCCGCACACCCTGTTTTCAAGCCTTTTTTCGGCCTTTTTTCTGCCTGTTTTTGAGGCATTTTTTGGGCCGTCTTTGAGGCTTTTTGGGACCCATTTGTTTCGGAAAAAATGGGCCAAAAAGCTTTGAAAATGGGCTGGAAAAAGCCTCAGAAACAGGCCGAAAAAAGCCTAAAAATGGGCCAGAAAAAAGTCTCAGAAATGGGCTGAAAAAAAGCCTCCAAAATGGACTGAAAAAAGCCTCAAAAGTGTGGAGGCCAAAAACATTTTTTTTTGTTTTTGTCTTCTTCTAAATTTAGGTGCTGCTTATAGTCGGATGCATTTTATAGTCTGAAAAATACACTAATCTGTATGGCAGAATAATCTGTATGGGAGAATGCAGGTAGTCCTCGATTTACAACCGTTCATTTAGTGACCATCCAAAGTTACCATAGCACTGGAAAAAGTGGCTTATGACTATTCTTTTCACATAAGGACCATTGCAGCAGCAGCATCATGTGACCAAAATTCAGATGCTTGGCAACTGACTCATGTTTATGACACTTGTAGTGTTCTAGGTTTACGGGTTTCCCCTTTTGCGACCTTCTAACTAGCAAAGTCAATGGGTGAACCAGATTCACTTAACAACCTTTTTACTAATTTAACCTGCAGTGATTCACTTAACAACTATGGCAAGAAAGGTTGTAAAATGGGACAAAATTCACTTAACAACTGTTAAGCAACAGAAAAGTTGGGCTCCAAGGTGGTTGTAAATTGAGCATCACCTGTAATCTGTATGGGAGAACATTTGAAGGAAGGAGAAATGGTTATATTCTCGGGGTTGTTTTTTTTTTTTTTTGGTGGGAGATTTCTGGGTTGTGAGGACACTGAAAAGTTGGTGGAGTTGACGAGTTTAACCTGCCCTAGATTGGGAGATTGTTTTGGACCACGAGATTTCCATGCAGAGTTGGATAACTGATAGCCTCAAAACCATGTTGGACCTTGGACATTTTTTTCTGGTTTTCTGGCCTATTATTGCTGAAAATCTAAATTCTCCATTCTTTTAATTGGGAAAGCAGTGAAATCTCTGGAAGGGGATATCCAGGCTAGTCACAGTTGAAAAACAACAACATGCTGCCAATAAAGGAGAATATATATATATATATATATATATCTATATCTATTTTCTTATTTTTGTAGGTTAATGTGTGCATTTCTTTTTAGGCCAGGTTTTTCCTACATAACTGAGATCTTTTAGAACCACTACCGAGTGAAATCACAATTCACTACATTTTGGGCTATTCTCCTTATTATGGTTGCAAACAGATTTTAGTGTTGCATTGTGGGAGCCCACTGGGTTCTTCTCTTCATTATGGTTGCAAACAGATTTTAGTGATGCATTGTGGGAGACCCAGATAGCTATTTCTGGCTCATAAGCCGTCGTCGGTGGGCCATACCCATTTTACATATTCCTCCCTGTAAAGGCATAATATCTATTTTCTTATTTTTGTAGGTTAATGTGTGCATTTCTTTTTAGGCCAGGTTTTTCCTACATAACTGAGATCTTTTAGAACCACTACCGAGTGAAATCACAATTCACTACATTTTGGGCTATTCTCCTTATTATGGTTGCAAACAGATTTTAGTGTTGCATTGTGGGAGCCCACTGGGTTCTTCTCTTCATTATGGTTGCAAACAGATTTTAGTGATGCATTGTGGGAGACCCAGATAGCTATTTCTGGCTCATAAGCCGTCGTCGGTGGGCCATACCCATTTTACATATTCCTCCCTGTAAAGGCATAATATCTATTTTCTTATTTTTGTAGGTTAATGTGTGCATTTCTTTTTAGGCCAGGTTTTTCCTACATAACTGAGATCTTTTAGAACCACTACCGAGTGAAATCACAATTCACTACATTTTGGGCTATTCTCCTTATTATGGTTGCAAACAGATTTTAGTGTTGCATTGTGGGAGCCCACTGGGTTCTTCTCTTCATTATGGTTGCAAACAGATTTTAGTGATGCATTGTGGGAGACCCAGATAGCTATTTCTGGCTCATAAGCCGTCGTCGGTGGGCCATACCCATTTTACATATTCCTCCCAAATATATAATATTTTTGCTGATAATTCTATAAAGAAAGTGAGGCTGTTATAGATCTATTTCGAGCTTATTTGCTCTCATCAGACAGTCATACCCTTACTGGGATTTGAACCTGGGCCGTCTGCCTGCAAGGCAGTTGATTTAACCCTCAGGCCACAGGCTCTTATCCGATTACCAGCTCATTTCCAAAAAAAATAAATAAATAAATATTAAAAACATAGAAAATAGCTTGTCGGCTATATTATACTGTCTGGACGGCCCATGAGATTGGGCTGAAAGGCAAAAATTGGAGATTTGTGATATCTCCTCCATTCGTGGTAATCCAGGATGACTCAACACAAAAATATATATATATATATATATAAATTTTGATTTATATGCCACCCTTCTCTGGAGACTCAGGGCGGCTTACAGTGCCTTAAGCAATAGCCTTCATACTTTTGTATATTTATACTTATTGCCCCCACAAACTGGGTCCTCAATTTACCTACCTTAGAAAGGATGGAAGGCTGAGTCAACCTTGAGCCTGGGGAGATTCGAACTTCCAGTAATTGCAGACAGCTGATGTTTAATTACAATGCTTTTAGTCTGCTGAGCTATCCAGGCTATCCAGAATATTTCTCGTTCAGGGTTGAGTTGAGAGGTATTTTGTGCTCTCTGAGCTTTGGTGTTTTCTTGCAGATGTTTCTGGACCCAGCTAGGCAACCTCACCAGTTCTAGTAAGGAGTGGGGTTCCTCCATTCCTTACCCCACTCCTTCTAGCACTGATGAGGTTACCTAATTTGGTTAATGAAAAGTCTGCAAGAAAACCAAGCTCAGAAGAACACAACTACAATGGTGTAATATTCCCCGCCCTTAATTCAGTCGTGCTCACAATTGCAGTGTGTTCTTACTTACGTTTTGGCCAACCAATTTGTCAGATAAGGGTAAGCCATCAAAAGATGGCCCACTCCTTAATTTACAGGGAGAGAAGCAAAAGATCCTGGGGGAATCAATGGTTTGCTACACTCTAGGACAGTGATGGCTAACCTTTTTGCCGTTGTGTGCCAAAAGTGGGGGGAGCGCGGGTGTGTGTGTCGTGCACACACCCATAATTCAATCTGCACCGCCTCCACACACATATGTGCGCTCGAAATCCCCCCCCCCGTGTGCTTTTGGCACACGATGGCATGGTGGATTTGGTAGGCCTGGTTTTTTGCCCTCCCCAGTTCTAGAAGCTTTCTTGGAGTCTGGGGAGGGTGAAAATGGCCCTCCGGAGGCCCTCAGAAGGCCTCCGGAGGGTTTCCGGGAAGGTGAGGAAGGCTCCTAGAAAGCCTCTGAAGCCTGGGGAGAGCGAATAACGGGCCTTCCCCACCCACCCCACCCATCCCTCAGAGGCCCTCCGGAGGCTGGAAACAGACTGTTTCCCGACTTCCGGTGGGCCCGGAAGGCCCGAAAATCAGCTGGCCAGTGCATGCATGCCCGCCGGAACTGAGCTAGGGCAATGCTCGTATGCCCACCACTATGATTGCATAATACAGGTGGTCCTTGACCAACAAGATCACTTAGCAAAAAAAAAAAGGGGGGGGGCTTATGACCTCCAAATATTAGGAGATTGGAACACCCAAAATTCCCAGCAAGACTGGCTGAAGGAATTTTGGGAATTTATACAGGTAGTCCTCGATTTATGTCCACAATTGAGCCCAAAATTTGCTAAGTGAGAAATTTGTTAAGTGAGTTTTGCCCCATTTATGACCTTCCTTGTCACTATTGTTAAGTGAATCACTGTAGTTCTTAAATGAATCACACGGTTGTTAAGTGAATCTGGATTCTCCGTTGACTTTGCTTGTCAGAAGGTCGCAAAAGGGGATCACAGGACCTTGGGATACTGCAACCGTCATAAATATGAACCAGTTGTCAAGCATCCGAATGACTGACAACTGTGATTAGTGCTGTTTCTTGGTGGTGGGGGGGAAGAATTATTACACAACAGAATAACAGAGTTGGAAGGGACCTTGGAGGTCTTCTAGTCCAACCCCCTGCTCAGGTAGGAAACTCTACATTGGACAAATCTCCAATCTCTTCTTAAAAATTTCCAGTGTTGGAGCACCCACAACTTCTGGAGGCAAGTTGTTCCACTGGTTAATTGTTCCCATTTCTCCTTGGTTCTAGGTTGCTTCTCTCCTTGATTAGTTTCCACCCATTGCTTCTTCTCCTGCCTTCAAGTTCTTTGGAGAATAGCTTGACTCCCTCTTCTTTGGGGCAGCCCCTCAAATATGGGAACATTGCTATCATGTCGCTCCTAATCCTTCTTTTCATTAAACAAAACATACCCAATTCTTGCAACTGTTGTTCATATATTTTCAGCCTCCTAATCATGTTTCTTTAAGGTTCTTGGTGGTTTTCTTACAGAGATTTCACGACCCAACTAGGTAACATCATCAGTTCCACAATCTGGGCAAGGTATTCTGACATGGGTGGTATCTTGCTCCAGAATTTATGCCGTCCGACCACAGCTCCAGTTGTATTTAGCCAGGATACAGAGGTGGGATTCTGCTGGTTCGGGCCGGTTCAGGCGTACCGGTAGCTCCGATGATCAGCTGAGAGCGAACCGGTTTGCTGCGACGAGCAGCTGGGCCCTCCCACCTGTCCCTGCGCTATACCTACCTTTATTTCCTTTGTTTGAAGCCCAGCTGATCGGCACGGTGGAACGGCTTGCTGCACCTCACCTGTTTTATTCACCGGGGCTGCAGTAGAAGGTGCTGTTTTCAAATTTACTGTGCACGAGCGGATCGCTCGTTTGATGCGAAGCATGTGCAAAGCAAACTGGTTGAATCCCACCACTACCAGGATACATACCTGCCTTCAGGTGCTTTGGAGAACAGGCTCACCCCCTCTTCTTTGCGACAGCCCCTTAGATATTGGAACACTGCTATCATGTCAGCTGCACTGGTTACCAGTGGTTCTCCGAGTCCGCTTCAAGGTACTAGTTCTCACCTATAAGGCTCTACATGATTTAGGTCCAGGATATTTACAGGACCTTCTCCTGCCTGCTTCCCACTGTCCTGTTCGCTCACATAGGGCCGCTCTCCTCAGGGTCCCGACGGTGAGCCAATGTCATCTAGCGGTGCCCAGGGGTAGGGTATTCTCTGTGGGTGCTCCCACCCTCTGGAATGAATTACCTACCGAGTTCTGGACGGCTCCTGATCTCAGCTCCTTTCGTCGGGAGCTGAAGACTTGGCTGTTCAAGCAAATAGGCTGACTCTGATTCTGGGTTTATTATTTATCATTAATTAGTTATTTGATTTAAAGTGCGATTTTATTGTAAATGTTTCTTAACTTGTGTTCGCCGCCCTGAGTCCTTCGGGAGAAGGGCGGCATATAAATACATGTAATAAATAAATAAATAAATGTCATCCCCTGGTCCTTTTTTTTCTTCTTCTCATGAAACTGAAAGGAATCTTCAAAATTGAAAATTGTGTTGTTTCATTTTCATTTTTATTTTTTAAAATCCCATCAGGTCGTAGAAGATGACTTGTGGCCCCGGCTGAGTTCCTCGGAAGGCCTCCCTTTATTCTCCTGCAGCAGCGCTTCCGTGTCGGGCAGGCTTCCGGAACAAGCTGACGAGCTGACGAAGGACAACGATGGTTTAGGAGCAGCTTGCTCGAGAGAGGCGGTGCCGCCGGACGAGAAGGGCGGCAAAGGGCTCGGCTTGTGGGCACACGACTCGTTCGGCCGAAACCCACCTGGGACTCTGTCTCCCTCCAACGCCAGGAATGTGAGTCCGGACCCCAAATCATTCAAGGTCCCCCTGAGTGAGGCGTCCAAAGTACAGGAAGCGGAGCGGACTCCATCAGTGGCCAGCTTCAAAAGGACATTGGAAGAATCCAACTCAGGGCCTGTGGTGAAGAAACCAAGGCGTGGCCTGACCCGAAACGTTGGCGGGCAACCCGAAAGCCTCTCTTCCACTCCGCAGCATAAAATCACCAACAGGCTGGCTATGCGCCGAAGCGTACGAGGACAGAAAAAGTTAGGGAGCCCCTTATTCCAGCAGACTAGGAAAGCTCTGTGTGTTTGCTGAATCTTCTCCCGTCTCGTCCAGAATTCCCACCGAATCTGGAGAATTTGCAGAGAATTTGAAGCTGCCATTCTATTCTCTGCTCCCCCTTTTATTAAGGAAAATAAAAATCATTATTATTTTTTAATGTAGAAGAAGAAAGGTGAATTCAGACAGCTTTTATCCCAACCTTCTGCCCCCTTGTAATATAACTGTGAATTTTGTAGACGTCCTTAGGGAGGATAAAAAGGTTGGTGTAAAAATATATATATATATATCGTAAATTTATATTCCTTCATACAACTTGTAGTCTCTTTCCTTGGGTACTTGCATTTATTGTTACAACAAAGGTAAAAGTAATGAAACAATATAAAACTTGCGTTGGGATGCTGTTTTATTATTATTTTTTTTAAAATATGGTTGGGAGGGGTTTAATTTAGTACAAAGTAATGAATTTGTATAACCTTCCTTCTTGTGACGACCTCACAACTTTTTAACAAAAGTAAATTATTTAAAAGCAGAACGGAAGATAACGTATTTTCGTAGGACTTAATACGTTTTGCCTGGAATGCGCTCTATTAGAGAATATAATAGTAGGTCTATATTTTCTTCCTTTTATTAACTTTTAGATTTCTCTATTCAGAATGAAATGTACGCTGAAAAGATGTTGAGCCTTGATAACAGCTGTACGCTGGGTTCTTGTGTTTTAATTTAATTAATTAAAATACTACGCAGTACTTTAGGTCTGGCTGTATTTGCATTTGGGTTTTGATTGTTTGTTTGTTTGTTTGTTTAAGATGAAGGGCCAGTATAGTTTTTCTCCATCGATTCTTGGGTTCCCAATTCCTGGGGGCTGCTTTTTGAAGTTCTCTTGGTGATATACTTGGAAATTATGATAATACATTCCTTTATGGACGTGTGAGATATTTTACTATTCCAACCATCAATGGCGCCACCATAAGAGTGACCACCTGAGGTTTTTAAGTTATTGGGTTAGTTTTCTAGTTTTTCTTTGCATATGTTGTCATCGTATACCTACAAATAAAATAAAATTGCTAAAAACCTGTCCGATGCTTTCTGGTTTTTAAAAACTTAATTTTAAACATACAGTAGCTGCAGCTCAGGTTTCCCATAGCTTGTTTTTGAAAGAAATTATTTCTGTCACATACGGAAAAAGGAGAACCTTCCAACACAACAATAAAGCTAGAAATCTCTCTCTTTCTCTCCCTCCCTCCCTCCCCTCCCCGTCTCCTTCTCTCTCTCTTTCCCTCTCTCCCCCTCTCTCTTTCCCTCTTCTCTCTCTCTCTCCTCTTCCCCCTCCTTTTCCATCTCCTCTCTCTCCCTCTCCTCCTCTCTCCCTCCCCTCTCCGTTTTTTTCTCTCCCTCTCCTCTATCTTCCTCTGTCTCCCTTTCCCTCTCTTCTCCTCTCTCTTTCTTCCCCTCCCTCTCCCTCTCCTCTCTCTCTCATCTATCTCCCTATCCATCATCGATCCATTTATATCTGTCTGTCTCCATATCTATTATCTGCCACTCTTGTCTCCATCTTTTCTACATACCCATCCATGTCTGTCTGTCTGTCTGTCTGTCTGTCTGTCTGTCTATCTATCTATCTATCTATCTATCATCCATCCATCCATCCATCCATCCATCCATCCATCCATCCATCCATCCATCCATCCATCCATCCATCCATCTATCTATCTATCTATCTATCTATCTATCTATCATCTATATTGTCTATCCATATAATCTATCTTCTATCCATCTCTATATCTATCTATCTATCTGTCTGCCTGCCTGTCTGTCTGTCTATCTATCTATCTCCACATGTCTCTTACTCGCTCTCTCGATACTTGTGTCATGACAAAAAATGTTGGATTAGGAGTGGAACCTGGCTTCAGATCGTCCCTTAGTCAGAGATGAAAAAAGAAAGGACATAGCTAATTCACACCAATCCATTTACCACAATTGACCCTTCCTTCTTTGCTTCTGCTGTATCCATCCAGTGCTTCATACAATGCCTTCGTATGAACCATTCTAACCAGGCAGCAGTTAGAATACAGTATTGCAGGCTAACTCTGCTCACTGCCAGGAGTTCGATCCTCATCGGCTCAGCCTTCCACCCTTCCGAAGTCGGTAAAATGAGGACCCAGATTGTTGGGGGCAAAATGCTGACTTTGTAAATCGCTTAGAGAGGGCTGTAAAAGCACTGTGAGGCGGTATATAAATCTAAGTGCTATTGCTTACACAAAATACCCATCAAGAACCATCCTTGTTCATCCTCTGTGATCAAACCACCTCAAAGGATTTCTCTTGTACTGACTGACAAGATTTGAATTCAACTTGAATTCAATTATAACTTAACAAATGTAGTCATTCACTGGGCAAAAAAAGTAAGATGGGGCGAAACTCGCTTAACAACTGTCTTGTTTAACAGAGATGTTGGGCTCAGTGGTGGTCGTGTGTTAAGGACTATCTGTAACAGATGCAGAATATTGCATAAATTCAATATTCTTTTATTTTATTATCCCTCATGCTGGGACAGGAATTCTGGAAGTCGAAGTCCACAGGTTGTACAGGGGCCCTAATTGCCCACCCCTGTATTAGACCTAACTGGTTCTTTAATTCAGCATCTTAATGAGTATTTTGTGAATTAACAGCCCTTCATTTTATGAAAATTAAGATCTTTTCACAAGTCTACATCCTGATTTTAAAAAAAGGCTACATTGTCAGAACATGGATTTGTCCCTCCTCTACACTTTTCTATCTCTACATGTCCTGAATGCCGCTTTACTGTTTACGTCCTTGCGTCAGCCCTCCCCGCATGACGTCACACGCTGGCCCTCAGTTTGCCTCCTTCCCCGAGTGGAAAGCGGTAAACAATCTTTTTCGTCACTGGTGGGTGTGGCTTACGTATATTCGACAATCTCGAATCCCATTGGCTCTCTCCGCACCGGCTACATTACACGTTAGGATCCTCCTCCTTTGAGCCCCGGATGTAAACAACTCCCCCCCCCTCTGCTTCCACAGGTGGGAGCGTCGAAAGCATCCCAAACGTCCAAGCTTTCTCAACCTAGCTTAGTTGCGGCGATTGGGCAAGAAGGGAAAAACGTCGGGAGGGACAACCAACCCCGGCAGTTGTTGCCAAACCGCCTTTGCTGCCTTGCTGATTGGATCCGACGGCCCTACGGAGCCCGCCTCCCCTGGCCGACCATTGGCTGTCAGAGCGGCGGCCGGTGAGAGGGTCCTAAATATTGCCAAGGGAGGGGGAGAAAGCGAGGCTGTTCAACGGCAGCAGGTAAGACGGAGGGAAGGGGGGGACAAAATTACGGGAAGCGCGAGCGGTGGGTGGGGCTTGTTAAGGGAGGGGGAGGGGAAGCCAGGCTGACAGGAAAGGTGGGGGAGGGTCGTGTGAGGGAGCCAATTCGATGTGTGTGTGGGGGGGCAGTTGGGGGGGCACGTGGGAAAAGGGGGTGTCCCTTTTCAACCGTCAGTAGGAGGATATCGAGGCCCCCGAGATTTCCTTCTCCTTCCACGCCCCCTTTCCCCTCCCCCTCACGGCAGCCCTGCGAGGTAGGCCAGCCTCAGAGGCGGCGACTGACCCCGAAGCCCATCATGCTGAGCCTGTGTGGGGCTGCCAGATAATGGGGCCTTCAGGGTCATTTCAAACCGTCGTTTCCACAGCCAGGGTGCGGGTTGAACTGCTGAGGTAACTTTGGGCAATTAAAAGGAAACGCCCCCCACCCCTCTCCTCAAGGAAATTCTAGATAATGAGGGCTTTTATTGGGGAAATCTTAATTTAAATAAATTTAAATTATTTATTTATTTAAATAACTTAAGTAAATGTAAATTAATAATGGACAATCATTGATAATCTCCTGCTTGAGCAGGGGGCTGGACTAGAAGACCTCCAAGGTCCCTTCCAACTCTGTTATTCTAATATATATATGTGTGTGTGTGTGTGTGTGTGTGTGTGTGTGTGTGTGTGTGTATATCACCTGTATACCCACACACACACACACACACATATATATATTTTGGGCAGCACAAAATCTGCTGGCTGCCAGAAGGAAAAGAAGAAAAAAAAGCCCAAAAAGTGGTGAATGTGATTTTACTCAACTAGGCTTGCAGAAAAATCTTGGTTACGTAGGAAAAATCTGGCTTAAAGGAAAAACACATAAAACCTACTAAAAGTAAGAATATGAATATATATATATATATATATATATATATATATATATATATATATATATATATATATATATATATATATACACATACACATACACACATACATACATATACATACACACACACACACATATATATATGTCTTCTCAAGTTTTCGCGGGTGTGTGTATGTAAAAGGTTAAAATCTCGGGTTTTTTCCCGCGTCATTAAAAGTCTGTTAGTTGAAATGCTTAAAATCCTGACTAAAATTCCAGTTTAAGATCCTCCAAAATCCCAACAAAACAAAACACTTTGTCAGGTCTTTTGAAACTCTGGCTAAAATCTTAACCAACACTTTAAAAGTTGTCCTTTTTGGCAACATTTCGACAAGCTCTCTAACTTGTCATCATCGGCCCCCTACTTACCCACAGCTTCTAAACTGAAAGTAGGGGCCCGATGATGACAAGTTAGAGAGCTTGTCGAAACGTTGCCAAAAAGGAAAACTTTTAAAGTGTTGGATAAGATTTTAGCCAGAGTTTCAGAAAGAAGCAGACATTCTGCGCTCTGGAACTTAAAATTTTAAAATAATTAATACGTATATATAATAATATATATATATATAATATATTTAATCATTTATTAAAATTATCACAGGGCAACACTGGACAGACAGACATTGGGGTGGTAGCAGCCTTCTTTCCCGTTTAGGAAGAAATTCTTCCTTGTTTTTCTTTGTGCTGTGGTATTTTTATGATTTTGTTTATGTATATGTGTGTGTATAGCAGGGGTGAAATCCAGCAGGTTCTGACAGGTTCTGGAGAACTGGTGGCGGAAATTTTGAGTAGTTTGGAGAACCGGAAAATGCCACCTCTTGCTGACCCCAGAGTGGGGTGCAAATGGGGATTTTGCAATATCCTTCCCCTAGAAGTGGGGAGGGAATAGGGATTTTGCAGTATCCTTCCTTTGGAGTAAGGTGGGAATGGAGATTTTGCAGTATCCTTCCCCTGCCATGCCCACCAAGCCACGCCCACCAAGCCACACCACGCCCACCAAGCCACGGCCACAGAACCAGTAGTAAAAAAAAATTTGATTTCATCACTGGTGTACAGGTAGCCTTACAACTACAATTGAGCTTAAATTTTCTGTTGCTAAAGGTAGGCCTTTCAAGTTTTCTTCCTACAGTTGTTAAGCGGATCATGGCCATTGTTAAGTTAGTCATAACAGTTGTTAAGTGAATCTGACTTCCCCATTGAAATTTAGTCGTCAGAAGGTTGCAAAAAATATCACATGACTCTAGAAGACGGCAACTGTCATAAGTATGAGCCAGTTACCAAGCATCTGAATTTTGATCACGTGACTATGGGAACGTTGTAAGTGTGAAAAACTTCCATGAATCACTTTTTTCGGTGCTGTTTTAACGTTAAACGGTCACTAAACGAATGGTTGTAGGTCAAGGACTACCTGTATATTGAATTTACCTAGAGTTGTTATAGGAATCTGATTAGAAAATACACATAAACTATAGTAGACAACAAGGGACTAAGATGTGATATGGTTAATTTATTTATAGTTTAGCACAGGGATCTGCAACCTTAAACACTCAAAGAGCCATTTGAACCCGTTTCTCACAAAAAAGAAAACACCGAGAGCCACAGAATCCTTCCTGTGCCTGACTATTCCTCGAGTGGCCACAAAACTAGCATATATAGTTGAATTAAACATTCTGTTTTCTTCTGAAACTTCTCTTTTCTTGGATTTATCAATAGTAGAAAAGCTCAATAAATTGCGTGCCGGTGGGTGTTGCACATTGGCGGTTGTGACACATATTTTGAGTGACAGGGAGCCACAGCAGAGGGCTGAAAGAGCCACATGCGGCTCCAGAGCCGCAGGTTGCTGACCCCTGGTTTAGCATGATATGGTAAAATCATACCAGCTATAGGTGATTGATCAATCATACTGTAGCATGTTGTATAAATGTACTGTATATTAGAATCAAACAATTCTATGGTTATGGGGTTCTTGATGATCTCTGAGCTTGGTGGTTTTGTTTCAGTAATCTTTTTCTTTCTTTTTTATTAGAAAAGTTTTATGTAATCTTTCATTACTAGATAACATCATCAATACTAGGTAACATCATCAGTGCTATAAGGTAATGAGAGCAAATTCCGCTCTCTTTTAACACTGCTGATGTTACCTAGTTGGGTAATAAGAGGTCTGCAAGAAAAAAAAATCCAGCTCAGAATAAAGACCCCACAGTTCAACTCCGACCTACAAATATTCTTTTCCATTGATATTATTCTTTGGATTAACGTATGAGACCAGAGATTGGTTTTTGTGTAGAATAGAGGCAGGGATTAATTGAAAGGGCTATTAGGTGTAATATATGTGTTTGAATAAGGAGTGAGTGAGGAGAATACCTGGACATATTTTTCATGTTTAGCATGAGTGTAATGATTTTTGTACATCACTTGATAATAGCACAAATAAAATAACATTACTGAATATTCAAATTAGTATATTCAAATTACGGTAATCAGAAATATGACATGGAATATAGAATGTGTTTGCATAACATTCCTAACCATGGATAATTTAATAAAGGTACAGTCAATTAAACCAATTTTGAAGTTTGCAAAATACATTGAAGTGTAAACTAAGCCATGACACATTAAGTAAAAGCCAGTTGGCTAGTTTGAGGTTCAATACCTCATACAAACCAAGCTACTGCAAACTCTAAAGGGCCACTATTTTGATTTACTTTAATCAGATTAATGAATGACTATTCACCCTCAATGCCATCCTTTCCCCCATTAGTGCAATATCCACGAGACACCAAATGTATTTGAATGGTGTATGCTGCCAAGCAGCCTGATTGACGTTGTGTGAATCTGGCTACCGGTAATTTATTTCATAAGCTACGACTGAGCAAACAATTCCTGTGTCGACATACTTGGCCATGGGTAACTGACTCAATTTTCTGGATTTGCATGTTAACTATACACTAACCACACGATTAATTTGTGGGTCAGTGTGCTGTGTGAACACAGCCATCAGTGGACTTCGCCCATTGATAACAAGTGCTGTGGTTTGGCATGCTGCGCTCTTAACTGCTTTTAACTATTATTTGAGTGACTGGGTTTTTTATTTATATCAGGCCAGCAGAATAAGAAGCTGATACTTTTTGCTTTTATTTTGTTGATCAATCCAAAAGATGATTTTGTCAGTTAACCTGTTACAGTAGCGGCCCCCAACCTTTTGGGCACCAGGGACCAGCTCCATGGAGAGAGGTTTTTTGGTGGACCAGATGGGGCATTGTTTTGCATGGTGCCTGCATTCCGTGGATGAGGCTTTGCGTGGCCCAGTTTCTGGCATTCTGCGGCCCAGTGCTGGTCTCCTGTGAGACCCCTGTGTTATAGCATTAGGAAAGAATGGGATTGAAAGATCTTCTGTCTCACATTTTGTAGTGTGTGTTGATTGTAACAGTGTGGAAAGCCCTAATTATGTCAATGGAAGTTACTTATTAATTTAAAAGCAAATGGTAGTGAAAAAACAAAAATGTAAGAGTTTAAGGAACATCTATCTACAAAAGCATTTGATAGGGTGGGGACCCAGAGAGACATACTACTAGAGGTCCTCTTGGGATAGGGAGGATAGAGACAGTGGAAATGTCTGAAAATACAGGTTCCTCAAAAAAAAAGCCTTTTTCACTCCATGTGAAACACATTCTTAGCTGTTTTTTCCTTTAATACCTAGCTGCTTGGAGTTTAAGATAAAATAGCAGGAGCTGAAGTAGAAAGGAGAAGATAACCATGTGTATATGTACAGGTGGTGCTTGATTTATAGTAGTTTTATTTAGTGATCATTCAAAGTTACAACGGCACTGAAAAAAGTTATGACCGTTTTCACACTTAACGACCGTTGCAACTTCCCCATGGTACACAATCAAAATTCAGACGCTTGGCAGCTGATTCCTATTTATGACGGTTGCAGTGTCCTGAGGTCATGAAATCACCTTTTGCGAGCTTCTAACAAGCAAAGTCAACGGGGAAGCCAGATTCACTTAACAACTGTTACTAATTTAACAATTGCAGTGATTCACTTAACAACCGTGGCAGGAAAGCTCATAAAATGGGGCAAAACTCACTTGACAACTGTTTCATTTTGCTACAGAAATATTGTGGTCAATTGAAGTTGTATGTCTATGAATACCTGTACACATTTGAGGTTATGATCAACAAGAGTTCTGACAGCTTCAGATTTTTGAGTTATCAAAACATACTGTGGCCCCCTGCTGGTCAGGCATGTCTATATGCCTGAAGGATTCTTTTGAACTTATTTGTGGGCTTGTTTAAATGACAGCTCTTAGAAGACTGAAAATAATAATAAAAAATTAACTTTTGATCTTAGGAAACAACAATGTTGCTTTTCTTGGTGGGCATAAATGCTTCAAGAAGGGCAAGGGGAAAGGAATAGCTAAGAATCAGTCAACGTAGAATAAACCTTATAAACCATTCTGGGCAGGGGTGAAATCTAGCAGGCTCTCATAGGTTCTGGAGAACCGGTAGCGGAAATTTTGAGTAGTTCGGAGAACCGGCAAATACCACCTTTGGCTGGCACCAGAGTGGGGAGGGAATGGGGATTTTGCAATATCCTTCTCCCAGGAGTGGAGAGGTAATGTGGATTTTGCAGTATCCTTCCCTGCCACGCCCACCAAGCCACGCCCACCAAGCCACGCCCACAGAACTGGTAGTAAAAAAATTTGGATTTCATCACTGATTCTGGGGCTCATTGATATACGGTATTTGCTACTTATTACACTGTCCTTCTCTCTTGGGCAACCTTTTTACATTCATAAAAATGAATACAGGGTTTCTAAGTAGCACATACAAAAGCTGTAAACCATATTTTTTTAAAAAATACAGTGACTGGTTGTAGGTTTGGATCGCCTTTAGCAGGAATGGGATTTGGGTAGTGCATCCATCCTTGTAGCGATCTACTTGCTGTACTGATCATGGTATCCTTCTGGATTGACTACTCCAGGATTTGGAGGTGGGCATCACTATTGTGCTGGTTCTCTTCCTTCCTCCATGGCAGGGCTCCAGTTGTGCAATTTCGGGTTATGCACCACTTGTACCTGTTCCTGGACTAGGAGGCTCTACTCTCAGTCACACACACCTTAGTCACTCACCTCCCAAATGGATTACTAGGAGGTGCAGTACAAGGGGCTGCTCTTGAAGAACACCTAGAAGTTGCCACCGATACAAAATGTGTTGGTGTTCTGTGTGTTATAACTCTACCCTGTGAGTTGTGTTGGTTGTCCAGATTCAATTGAAGATGCCGGTTATGACCTTTGGAGCCCTACGTAGCATGGGGTTATTTGAGGAACTGCCTCTCCCTGGTTACATCTACCCATCCCAGAGCTCCTGTCTACTAAAGAGTTTCATCGGACAAAGGCCCAGGAAGAAAGCCTTTTCTGCCGTGGCAGTGGCACCTGCTCTCTGGTACACGTCATCCTCGACTTAACAACCACAATGGAGCCCAACATTTCCACTGCTAAGCAAGTCACTTATTCAGTGAGCTTTGCCCCATCTTACGACTTTTCTTGCGGCTAAGTTAGTAACACGGTTGTTAAGCGAATCTGGCTTCCCCATTGACTTGACTTGTCAGAAGGTCACAGGAGGGGAATCACATGACCCTGGGGAGTCTGCAACTGTCATAAATACATGTGTTGTGACCTAGGCTTCCTGAGTCATTAAAATACACGAGTGGTCCCAAAAACTTCTTTTATTGCAACAGCTCAACGTTCATTCACAGCTGAGTCCCAATTAGTTGCAAAAAATCCTTCGGGATAATCAGCAATCTTTATCTCCCTTGACACGCTGCCAAAGACCTACTTGGCAAAGCCACATGGATTCCAGAATCAAACAGAGATGCCGACTGGGAATAGAATTAACAATGTTGCTTTCCTGCAAAGGGCCCCACAAACAGGGTCCTCAATTGACCTACCTTAGAAAGAATGGAAGGCTGAGTCAGCCTTGAACCTGGTGAGATTTGAACTTACAGTAATTGCAGACAGCTGGTGTTAATCACAATGCTTTTAGTCGGCTAAGCCACTAGGCCCAGAAATAATTTTTCTATTATTTCTATCTATATAGGAAGGTGATCTGGGCATTTTTTTCAGGCAGGGCTTTAAGAGATTCCAATTCAAGATTTTGAGCTGTGGGAGGTAAAATATGTGATTGATCCATCATAACTTGCCTTTTCGGACCTGCAGACTTGCTGTATACATATCTTGAGATATCGGTTTCTTTTTTAAATAGTGCTGTTGACGAAAACTGAAGAAGTTAGTGAGGAAGAGTGTATGAGGCATAATTCAAAAACACTTTGTTTTTTGCTTCCAGGAATTTAGAACAGTAATGGCTGCTGAATCTCCCCGCCGTCCAAGCCGATGTACCGGAGGTGTGATAGTCCGGCCACAGGCTGTTACGTAAGTATTTAATAGCCATAGCACTTAGACTTATATACCGCTTCACACCCTTCACTAAGTGGTTTACAGAGTCAGCCTCTTGCCCCCAACAATCTGGGTCATCATTTTACCGACCTCGGAAGGATGGAAGCCTGAGTCAACCTTGAGCTGGTCAGGATCGAACTCCTGGCAGGAGGCAGAGTCAACCTGCAGTATTGCATTCTAGCCATTGTGCCAGCATCATTTGATAGATACAATTCCATATAGTTCATCTAGAGTTCCAAATGGAAGATGAAACTTAAAATTGTCTGCTGCTGAACTTTGCTAAACACGCTACCTGTATGAGTGACGGAATTAAGTTTTTGGCGGTGTGTTGTTTCGATATCCACTATGGAATTGCTTTGTCTGATACAACCCAGAGTTCAAAGCAACTGTAACAACTACGAGGTGTCATAATTAATCTCAAGCCTTAATTCTGTATGAGCATTTAAATGCTGTCGTTTTTCCTACAAACCTTTTCTAACTTTTGAAATCAGGTTTTATCCTTCTAGCAATTTGTAGGTACATTTATTTCTGCAAAATTGTTCATGAGCCTGTGTAGCGTAGAGGGCTAATGCCTCCTACTAAAGGCAGCAATTAACACCAGCTGCCTGTAATTTCTCTGAGTTCAATCCCAGGCAGGCTCAAGGTCGACTCAGCCTTCCATCCTTTCTAAGGTGGGTAAATTGAGGACCCAGTTTGTGGGGGCAATAAGCTGACTTTGTATAAATATACAAAAGTATGAAGGCTATTACTTAACGCATTGTAAGCCGCCCTGAGTCTCCGGAGAAGGGCGGCATATAAATCAAATTAAAAAAAAAATAGTTGTTATGTTCCAGTGAATTCTGATAACGACAGTATCATAATTGACTATTTGGGTGGGGGGGGGGGTGTGGAAATCTGTAGCGTTCAGAAAAAATGCAGTTTTAATGTTTAATGTTCTTCTTCCAATGTTGCTATCTTTTTTTCTCATCTTCATGCCCTTCATTTCTGTGGGCTACTGTTCCTTAGTCCTATTCTGTGATGTGCATGATGATGCTTAACCTGCAACTCCACCACGGACATTTATGTATGTATATAATAAACCATTGCTGTTTTTTAAATGGAGATTCATCTTTTGGTTCCAGGGAGCAGTCCTACATGGAAAGTGTTGTCACATTTCTGCAAGATGTCGTACCACAGGCAAGTGTAACTGGTTTAAAATCGGCAGCCCCCAACCTTTTAAGCACCAGGGACTGGTTCCATAGAGGGAGGTTTTTCTGGTGACCAGAGGAGGTGTGGTTACACGTGCTGCTTGCATCCCGCAGATGGGGCTTGGCTTGGTTGCGCAGCCAGGTTTCTGGCACACCCATCCACAGCCCAGGGGTTGGGAACCCCTGTTTTACACTTTGTCCTCTTGAAATGCCCTCCCCCCCCAAAGAAAGTGTAATGAGCCTGTGTAGCGTAGAGGGCTAATGCCTCCTACTAAAGGCAGCAATTAACACCAGCTGCCTGTAATTTCTATGAGTTCAATCCCAGGCAGGCTCAAGGTCGACTCAGCCTTCCATCCTTTCTAAGATGGGTAAATTGAGGACCCAGTTTGTGGGGGCAATAAGCTGACTTTGTATAAAATATACAAAAGTATGAAGGCTGTTGCTTAACTCATTGTAAGCCGCCCTGAGTCTCCGGAGAAGGGCGGCATATAAATCAAATTAAAATAAAAAATAAATAAAATAATTAAAAATGCATAGAAGATCTTGTTAAGTTACGTTAATCAGTGGGCCACCTTTAAAGCGCTCCATGGCATAGGACCTGGTTATTTACGAGACCGCCTTCTGCCTCCGATAGCCTCCCACCGACCAGTACGCTCCCACAGAGAGGGTCTCCTCTGGGTGCCATCAGTTAGACATTGTCGACTGGCGACCCCCCAGGGGGAGAGCCTTCTCTGTGGGGGCTCCTGCCCTCTGGAATGAGCTGCCCCCAGAAATTCATTGGATTTCCGACCTCCATACCTTTCGCCGCGCCCTTAAAATGCTATTATTTCATCAAGCAGGACTGGCCTAAAATTTTATTGGTTATTTTATTTTAGATGATTAGCCAAACTATTTAATAATTTTGAATTGTTTTTAACTTTTATATTGTTGGTTTTAATTTTGGCTGTACATCGCCCTGAATCCTTCGGGAGAAGGGCGGTATAAAAATTTAATAATAAATCTAAATCTAAAATCTATATATCACAATAAGTCATAATATCATTGTTTATATTTTGGCTTAACATGTTATGCAAATGAGTTGTCTACTTTAAAAGAAATTAAATTCAGATTATGAGTGTTTATGTGGTTGTAAAAAGATGTACCAGGGAAGTTTCTGGGAAAGATAATCGGCGAACACCTAGAAACAAACAAAGTAATAACCAAAATAATCAACATGGGTTTGTCAAAAGCAGATCATGCCAGACTAATCTTACTGCGTTTTCCTCCTCGCTGCTACGCCATTCCACCGATTGGGATGTTCCACCCTTCATTCGATCGACTGAGTGCCATTCAAATGTTCCTCTACAGCTGGTCCCGCCTTTTCTCTCTGCGCATGCTCAGTCTTTTCACTCAGTCAGGGTGATCAGACTGGTGTGCCATAGTCCCGCTTAGCGAAGGAAACTAAAAAACTTAAAAAAAGATTAGATCTCGCAAAATCAGAGTTAGAAGGAGCTGAGAGTTAGTGGTAATTAAATTTTGGCCAGAAAGGAGCGTTCCCAGCTGGAGCACTTGCCGATTAGTTGAAACGGCAAGGGGGGGGGGTTTAGACTCTCCCCTGCAGCCGTTGATGCTGCCAGCTTGAGAGCGAGCGCTTCCCAGCTGGAGTGCTTGCCGATTCTTGAAACGGAAAATTAGTGGACCAGAGGAATGCTATCGATATAATTTACTTGGACTTCAGCAAGGCATTTGATAAAGTAGACCATAACCTACTACTAGATAAAGTAGAAAAATGTGGGTTAGACAGCATCACCACCAGATGGATTGGTAACTGGCTGACCAACCACACTCAACGTGTAGTCCTCAATGGAACTGCATCTCCATGGAGGGAAATATGCAGTGGGGTACTCGAGGGCTCTGTTTTGGGCCCAGGACTCTTCAACGTCTTCATCAATGATTTGGACGAGGGGATAGATGGGGAACTCATCAAATTTGCAGACGACATCAATAGCCAGAAGACAGGCTCAAGATACAGAAGGATCTGGACAGACTTGAACATTGGGCACTATCTATTTCCTGTCCAAGCAGGGGGTTGAGCTAGATCACCTCCAAGGTCCCTTCCAAGTCTGTTCTTCTGTTATTCTGTAATCACAATGGGACCACAGATGAAAAAAGTAGTGGCCTGCTTGAAGAAGAATATCAGTACTGCATAGTATTATAGGTGGGAAAAAAAATACACCATGCCCTCCAGCTGCTACCGGAAAACTACTCTAGTAGCTATATAATATGGTATGAAGGTTTAAAAATGACAACAGCAGGCCGGTCTGGCCTAACTTTTCCTTTTTTTAATTGCTTTTTCAATTTGTTTATAAATTGGGGTGTTTTAAATCTGTTTGGGCCAAAGTATTTGATGTATTTTAAATGGTTTTAACGTTTGTATTTCGTGTATTTTATCTTTTGGCTGTTCACCGCCCTGAGTCCTTCGGGAATAGGGCGGTATATAAATTTAATAAAACAAACAAACAAACAAACATTAGATACAGGCAGCCAGGAGGGGGAAACTATGTACTATTTTTGGAGAAAGGATGCAATATTTTATTTATTAGATTTCTATCCTGCCTGCATTACTTTATAAACAACTCAAGGTGGCAAACAAAGCTAATATTCCTTCCTCCTCCTCCTATTTTCCCCACAACGACAAACCTTTGAGGTGGGTTGAGCTGAGAGGGAGAGGGACCGATCTAAAGTCACCCAGCTGGCTTTCATGGCTAAGGCAGGACTAGAATTCCCAGTCTCCTGGTGATTGGCCCAAAGTCACCCAGACGGCTTTCATGCTTAAGGCAGGACTAGAACTCTCAGTCTCCTAGTTTTTCCACCAGCTCCTTAACCACTACACCAAATTGGCACTGTATCAGGGGTGGGTTCTAATTTTTTTATGTGGGTGTGGCTTATTTTGTGCACGTGGCTTGGTGGGAGGGTAATGTGACTGGGTGGGCGTGGACAATTTTTTTTTTAAAGCATCTTTTCTACAACCTTAAGAGGTTGCAGAAAAAAATGCTTTCAGGAGCCTCTGACGATCCCAGCTGAGCTGCTTGATCATCAGAGGCTTTTTAAAAAATACTTTTAAAAGTATTTTTACGGTTTTTAAAAGTTAAAAAAAAGCCTCTGATGAGGTGGGCAGGGTAAGCGAGTGGCGACTGGGCCGGGGACCGGTTTGGGGGCGTGGCCAGCCAATGTTATTACCGGTTCTCCGAACTACTACAAATTTTTACTAACAGTTCTTGCGAACTGCTGTGAACCGGGAGCAACCCACCACTGCACTGTATGTCCACAGAGTAAGCTGTTAACTGCACAACTGAGGGTTTTTGCTTTGAATCTCATCTTTTCTTCCCCTTACAGGCTTATAGCAGTACAGCTCCAACAGAAGAAAAAGAGAAAATTGTATGGATCAGATTTGAAAATTCTGACTTGAATGGTAAGTCTCTCTCCTCCCCCCACCCCTCAACCCCAGCTTCTCACTTCAATTCATGGCCTTGCGCTTTCTGTTCAGGCCTTGTGAGGTCTGCATTTTTGTTCTGGCCCCGTGCCCAGAAATAACCTCCCCTCAGACAATCAGAGTCTAATGAACTGGCAGGCAACCAAGTAAGCTGATAACAAAGGTCGGCAGCAATCCGCAGCTGCTTGCCAATGTCTTTATTAATAGGTCAGTCACATACACACCACCAAAGCTGAGACGCAGGGCCGATTCAAAACCGGGATCCATGAATCTTTGTTTTGTTTGTCACAAAGATACGGCTGCAATCCCTCTTATATAGTCTGGGAGGCGTGGTCCACCAGCTAATCACGACCACGCCTTTTCCTCTGCTGGGCTCTCCTGTCTCTCTGACGCTGGCGAGGATCCAACCAAAACTCACTCCCCTCGTCAATGTCCTCCTGTGGCTGCGGGGACAAGCTTGGCTCTGGGCCTATCTCCTGCCCTTCGGTGTCCTCCGGAGGCATTGCCAGAGAGGAGAGTCCTGGAGAAGGAGGCCTTGCCAACTCCTCTCCCTCACTCTCAGAGTCCTCCCCTGCTGATGACGCAGGCTCAGGCAACGGAGCCACAACAATTTTAAGAGCTCTCTCTTCCCATATCAGGTGGTAACAAATGGGAGGTGTCCTTGCTTGGACAGCCCATACAGGTAGGCCTCCACCTACGACCACAATTGAACCCAAAAATTTCCCTTGCTAAGCGAGATAGTTGTTAAAGTGCTCCTGTCCTCCTCTTTTGCATTGGGTCTTCAGGCCTGCCACATTTAACTACTGCGGGAAATTGGGAGAGAGGATTGTAGGGAGCAAGTGTGCTATGTTGTCATAATAACATTCCTTTCTCAGAGAGTCAAGGACATCTTGCCCTGCACTTGGAGGGCTGGAACTGGGAGGCATCTCCAGTTGGGATGGTGCTTCTATTGGGCCATGTGATGGATATGTGGGTGCAGAGTGAAGGGACCTGGACTTTCTTTTGGGTGGGGAAAACCTGGAAGCTTTGAGATTCGGGTTTTCCCATTTGTGCCAATATGACATCTCTCATAAAATGGAACTTCGAGGCACTTCAAGCCTCGGAGTCTTCTTTCGTTGGGAGTGTTACTTGGAATCCTGACGGCTCCATTTTACAACCTTTTTTTGCCACAGTTGTTAAGCAAATCAATCAAATTAAGTGAATTATGTGGTGGTTGCACAAATTTGGTTTCCCTCAATGACTTTGCTTGTTGGAAGCCTGTTGGAAGGTTAGAACTGGTGATCACGTGTTTTGTTGTTTGTGTGTACCTTAGGTACCAAAGCATGGGCAAGTTAATGAAGTAACATGCAGGGTTCCCCCCCCCCCCCCTTAATGTCTCCAGACATAATGGAATAGTTCGTTTCATTTTGTTTTATTTATATGACACCGGTCCCGCTATCCAAAGTAACTCTTTGGACTCCATGGAAGCATTGTCCTAGTCTGGTGCTTCCGGCTTTGATTGATGGATTTATTTATTGGTTCAATTTACAGTATATGCCACCCTTCTCCGGAGTCTCAGGGCAGCTTACAATGCGTTAAGCAACAGCCTTCATACTTTTGTATATACCTGCTTTTGGGGACCCCTAAGCGGTGTTCTTTTTTATACAAAGTCAGCTTATTGCCCTCACAATCCGGGTCCTCATTTTACCTACCTCGGAAGGATGGAAGGCTGACTCCATCTTGAGCCTGGTGAGATTCGAACTTGCAGTAATTGGAGGCAGCTGGCAGCTAAGTGCTATTTAGCAGCCCTTTAGTCTGCTGCGCCACCAAGGCTTTTTCTGATTCCTTTTTCTGATTTTCTTTTTTTTCCCCTTTAGATACATTAAGGAATGTGGAGCTGCATGAAATGCACAGCACTGGGAATGAGCCTCCTCTTCTGCTCATGATTGGCTACAGTGATGGGATACAGATATGGAGCATCCCTGTAAGTATCTTGTAGCTGAGAAGAAAAGGGGAAGGTTAGTGGACAGTAAGCAGGATTTCAGAGAATAGCATAGCAGAGCAGAGCAGAGTTGGAAGGGACCTTGGAGGTCTTCTAGTCCAACCCCCTGCCCAGGCAGGAGACCCTATACCATTTCAGACAAATGGTTGTCCAATCTCTCGCACCCACAACTTCTGGAGGCAAGTTGTTCCACTGATTAATTGTCCTCACTGTCAGAATATTTCTCTTTAATTTCCTGTTTATTTATTTATTTATTTATTGGTTCGATTTATATGCCGCCGTTCTCCGGAGACTCAGGGCAGCTTACAATGCGTTAAGAAATAGCCTTCATACTTTTGTATATACCTGCTTAGTAGGGCTTTCCCCCCTCCCCAAGCGGTGTTCTTTTTATACAAACTCACCTTATTGCCCCCAACAATCCAGGTCCTCATTTCACCTACCTCGGAAGGATGGAAGGCTGAGTCAACCTTGAGCCTGGTGAAATTCAAACTTGCAGTAATTGCAGGCAGCTGGTGTCACTTAACACCACTTTAATCCGCTGCGCCACCAAGGCTCTGTTGCTTCTCTCCTTGATGAGTTTCCACCCATTGTTAATTAGATAGCATAATTAATTGTGGGCAGGGGAATATTTTAAAAAAAATGAGTGTTAAATTAAGTATTGGTTCATAATGTATACAGGGAGAACAGAATTACAAAAGTATGATAGCAAGTATTAGTCACATATTGTGAGGAACTGGTATCTTTTCCAAAATATTTATTAAAATTATTTTCCCATGTATTATAATAAGTTGGATTCCCAGAAGTTTACTAAGGCTCTTTGTGATTTTCCTGTACATACTTACAGATAACATGCCATAGGGAAAGATTTCAAATTTATTCAAATAAATTACATTACACCTGTAAAAGCAATTTAAAAATAATAGTTCTACTAATGGTCCTTACTGTTTTTATGTTCTTATTAGAGATTTTATTCCTCGGTTCTGAGGAATAAAATGGCAACTCAGATTCGGGAAGCTGTGCCTACCTCATCACGGGTGCAAGCCGCTTAATGCTGGACCCTGCGGGTTGCTGCGTGGAGCTTCCCCCACCGTCCCAGGCATCCATGTGGACGCTCCGACTTCCCCAGACAGCTGGGGCTCGCCATCACTGGGGGTCTGGGGAAGTCGGAGAGTCCACATGGGCGCCTGGGACGGTGGGGGAAGCTCTGCGCAGCAACCCTCAGGCTTATACTCGCTTATACCCAGGCTTATAAGACGACCCCCGACTTTTGAAAAGATTTTTCTTTGTTAAAAAGTCATTTTATACGCCGGAAAATACGGTACTTCTTTTTTCCTGTGTCTTTTCCCGATGAATGAAAGAAGAGGTAGCACCGGAGATGTTTTCTGTTCCTCTGAATGGCAAAAGGATACATTTTGTGCAAAGAAAACCCCAACTTGGATCATAAACGTCTTTAATTAAAAGAATTGTAAGAAGAATTTAAAGGAAGAGGGCAAGTTGCCATTTTGAGATCCTGGAGAACGATTGCCAATTAATACAGGATGTGGTAGATACCTAAATGGATCTGGTGTAAAAATAATTTTCCTGGCTTATTTTTAAGTCTGAGAATTTAGGAGGATTTCCCCAGTTCAAGTCTGATTCATAACTTTGGATTTCCCCAGTTCCAGCGTGATTCAGAACCTCGTCTTACACGCATAACAGACAGTGCTGATAATTTTTTATCCTAGCGTAAAGCAATTTTGTATGGGACAAGACACTGACATTCAGAAAGAGTTAGATTAGATTGACTTCTATTCCATTCCGTTCTGTTCCGTTCCGTTCCGTTCCGTTCCGTTCCGTTCCATTCCATTCCATTCCATTCCATTCCATTCCATTCCATTCCATTCCATTCCATTCTATTCTATTCTATTCTATTCTATTCTATTCTATTCTATCCTACCCTACACTACCCTACCCTACCCTACCCTATCCTCTATCCTATATTCCAGTGATGGATAACCTTTTTGCCATCGCGTGCCAAAAGTGGGGGGAGCGCGGTGGGGGTCACACACCCGCGTGCCCACATCCATAATTCTATGCGCCCCATCCCCCCGTACTCACCCCACTTTTGGCACACGATGGCACGGTGGACCCAGTAGGCCCATTTTTTATTTATTTTATTTATTTTATTTATTTTATTTATTTTATTTATTTTATTTATTTTATTTATTTTATTTATTTTATTTATTTTATTTATTTTATTTATTTTATTATTATTTGTTTCATTATTATTTTTTTAATTTTTCCAACTATTCCCGTTTCTAAGCAAGGCAAGTTGCTAGGTGAGTCACACCTGATTTTGCACCCCTTTTTTTCTGATGGCTGTTGAATGAATCAGTGCAGTTCTTAAGTGACTCATGTGGTTGTTAAACGGATCGGGCCTTCCCCATTGACTTCGCTTCTCGGAAGCCAACTGGGAAGGTTGCAAATGCAGATCACGTGACCTCCAGGACGCTGCAACCGTCATCAACACGCGCCGGTTGCTAAGCAACCAAATTTTGATCACGTGACTATGGGGACGCTGCAACAGTTTTCATTCAGTGTGAGGACCGGTTGTTAGTGTTGTTGTTAGATCTGTTGTGAGTCACTTTTTTTCCCAGCGCTGCTATAATTTCAAATGGTTGCTAAGTGCATGGTTGTAAGTCGAGAACTACCTGTGTCTGTTTACAGATACGTACAGGTAGTCCTCGACTTACAACAGTTTATTTAGTGAGTGTTCAAAGTTACAAAGGCATTGAAAAAAAGTGACTTAGGACCCTTTTTCACACTTAACCACTGTTGCAGCCACCCCGTGGTCACACGATCAAACTTCAAGACCCTTGGCAACTGATTCATATTTACGACGGTCGCAGCATCCGGGGGCCACGTGATCCCCCTTTTACGACCTTCTGACCAGCAGAAGGTTCGCCTGATAACGCCAGTTGCGTCCCTTTCTGGATCGGGACTCCCTATGCACAGTCACTCATGCCCTGGTCACTTCTCGCCTGGACTACTGTAATGCTCTCTACATGGGGCTCCCCTTGAGGACCACCCGGAGGCTCCAACTGGTCCAGAATGCAGCCGCGCGGGTGATTATGGGGGCGACTTGGTGCTCCCATGTGACACCTCTCCTGCGCGAGCTGCACTGGCTCCCAGTGGTCTTCCGGGTGCGCTTCAAGGTCTTGGTTCTCATCTTTAAAGTGCTCCATGGCTTAGGACCTGGGTACTTACGAGACCACCTTCTGCCACCGATAACCTCCCACCGGCCAATACGCTCCCACAGAGAGGGTATCCTCAGGGTGCCGTCGGCCAAGCAATGTCGACTGGCGGCCCCCAGTGGGAGAGCCTTCTCTGTGGGGGCACCCGCCCTCTGGAACGAGTTACCCCCAGGGATTCGATTAATCCCAGACCTCCGCATTTTCCGCAAGGCATTAAAGACTTTTCTATTCCAGGAAGCCGGGCTGGCTTAACGTAGATTTTAATGGGTGAATTTTAGGAGGGATTTTAAATTTGGGGAAGCCAAAATTTGATTTAATTACATTTTTAGATTATTTTTTAACTTTTATATTGCTTGTATTTTAATGTTTTAATGTTTGGCTGTTCACCGCCCTGAGTCCATCAGGAGAAGGGCGGTATATAAATCTAATAAACTAACTAACTAACTAACTAACTAACTAAAGTCAATGGGGAAGCCGGATTCACTTTAACAAGCGCGTGACTTAACTTTTCAACTGCAGTGACTCGCTTAACAGCTGTGGCAAGGAAGGTCGTAAAATGGGGCACTCAACTTAACAAATGTCCCACTTACAAAAGAATTTTTGGGCACAATTGCGGTCGTGAGGTGAGGACTAACCTCTCGTTTTAAGACAGTAAAGCATCAGTTTCCCCCTAAGGTTGTCATTTCTGCAAATGAACAGTAGGTGTCGCTAAAGTACTTCGGCTATTTCAGTAACTGGGGGCAGTCACTAACTCTTAAAGGGGAACAAAAGAAAACAGCAGGATATTTTGCCTTATCAAGGGTTACCTGATAAGGCAAAGTGGGTTCTTGTGCCCTCTGGCCCCCCCTTCCCCATCCCAGCCAATGCTGCCCTTAGGAGAACCTTTGCTGGTTGTGAAGAATTGTGGGGATTTCTCTCATTCACAGGGTAGATTAGATGGAGAGTTGACCTAGGTCCATGATGGTGAACCAGGTGGCACGCATAGCCATATTGGTGGGCAAGCGAGCTCAACTCTGGCACACACATGCATGCCGGCCAGCTGATTTTTGGGCCTTCTCGGCCCAATAGAAGTAAGAAACAGGCTGTTTCCTGCCTCCAGAGGGCCTCCGGAGCCTTTCTAGGAGTCTGGGGAGGGCAAAAACGCCCTTCCCCACCTGCCCGGATGCCCTCCTGAGGCTGAAAACAGCCGGTTTGCCAGCGTCCGGCTGTTTTCAGCCTCCAGATGGCCTTAAGGGATGGTGGGGAAGGCCGTTTTCGCCCTCCCCAGACTCCTAGAAAGGCTCTGGGAGGCTGGGGAGAACAAAAAATGGGCCTACCGTGCCATTGTGTGCCAGGAGCGAGGAGAGCAGGGGGGGGTCATGTGCAGGGGCAGGGAACATAGAATTATGGGTGTGCGCCCACGCACGAGCAACCCCCCCCAGCACACTATGGCAAAAAGGTTAGCCATCACTGACCGAGATAGACGTATCCTACTCTCTGTTGTGACTGTATATTTGAGCCGATTGCTTTCTTCAGAGAGGAAAAAGTCTGTTTGAACCTCACGTGTGTGTACTGCTAACGTGGTAAGTTGTGAGAACATCTGTGGAGATTCCCAATGATCCACTTCGTGGTTGCCTAAAAGTTCTTTTCTAAAGGCAGCTGGGCTTTTGTGAGGCTGTTCCCCCCCCCCCCCCCCAAAAGTTTCATTTCTCATCCAAGAAGCTTCTTCAATTCTCTGCTTCTTCGGAACTAAAGTAGCTTCTTGGATGAGAAGCGAAACATTCCCAAGGGGGGAAAAACAGTCCTTTAGAAAAAGCACCTTTGGGAGAAGTTCTAAGAAACGGCTTACGATTACAATTGGGACCAAAATTTCCATGGCTAAAGCAAGGTAGTTCTTAACTGAGTCGTGCCTGATTTTACAATCTTTTCTTGGCCACGGTTGTTAAGCTAATTATCGCAGCTATTAAGTGAGTCATACAGTCATTAAGAAAATCCAGTTTACCCCATTGACTTTGCTTGTCAAAAGGTTGCAAATGGCAATCACGTGACCCCCGGGTTAGTACAACAGTCATAAGTACATGCTTGGTTGCCGAAAACCTGAATTTAGATCACATGATCATGGGGATCCTGCATTGGTTGTAAGTGTCAGGACCAATCTAAGTCACTTTTTTCAGCGCTGTTGTGCGTAGCTTTGAAGAGTTGCTAAATGAATGATTGTAAGTCGAGGAAAACGTTGTACATTTTAAAGATCGCTGTCTTAAATCGGTGCGTTTCAGCGGTGTCTTCAGCAAACTTTCCATGGGCCACGGAATCCCCTTTTGAGCAACAGCACCCAGTAATTGAAATGAAGATGGCTTTGTTTTGCAAGCAAGTCATTTTATGAACACTGTAACAGAATAACAAGAGTTGGAGAGGGACCTTGGAGGTCTTCTAGTCCAACCCCCTGCTCAGGCAGGAAACCCTCCACCACTTCAGACAAATGGTTATCCAACCTCTTCTTAAAAACTTCCAGTGTTGGAACATTCACAACTTCTGGAGGCAAGTCGTTCCACTGATTAATTGTTCTCACTGTCAGGAAATTTCTCCTTAGTTCCAAGTTGCTTCTCTCCTTGATTAGTTTCCATCCATTGTATCTTGTTTTGCCTTCAGATGCTTTGGAGAATAGCTTGACTTCCTCTTCTTTGTGGCTGCCCCTCAAATATTGGTTGCTATCGTCTCACCCCTAGTCCTTCCTTTCATCAAACTAGACATTCCTAATTCCAGCAATCGTTCATCGTACGGTTCAGCCTCCCCTAATCCTCTTTGTTGCCTTTCTCTGCACTCTTTCTAGAATCTCAACATCTTTTTTACATCGTGGCGGCCAAAACTGGATGCAGCATTCCAAGCGTGGCCTTCCCAGGGCATTATAAAGTGGTCTTAACACTTCCTGTGATCTTGATTCTATCCCTCTATCTCTGACTCTAAGCGCTTCAGCCCAAACAGTTTCAGTTTATCCCTGGGGGCGCGGGGTGGAAATTGAACGTCCACCAACGAAGTCTGCTCCTCTTCCCGAAAGATAAGATTTAAGGGGTAATTGTGCTCTTTAACTGCCTTGTGCTACCTCCGTCTTAACATTTCTATATTTAGAAATATTTTCTTTCTTCCCCTTTGGAAATGTTCGCCAAGCTGCTGCCCTCCTCGTATCATGTGTAAAAATCCCACGCCGAAATTCGCTTTTATCTGTAGTGTTGTACTTTGGCTCTCTATTCAGCTGGACACCTATTCAGCACTTAATAAAACGAATGCGCTCCAGGCAACCCGGTTTGCGTCTGAGTGATTATGAAGTGTTTATGACAGTTCCTAAGCCGACACCCTGCGTAATGGTGTTACACCGGGTCTTGGAAACACTTCTCAGCCCTTCGTTTCTGATGGTGTGTCTCTTTCCAGTCTGAGTGGTTTTGCATTAAATCCCTTCTGAGTCAGATCTTTTGACTACCAAAGTGTTACTTGCAAATGGAGTATCCCATTTAGATGGCCTTCAAAGGGATCTGTTAACGGTTGGGGCAGGCGAACAGTGAGGGTGGTTTTTTTTTGTTGTTTTTTTGAAGTGCCTCGTGTTAATCTATAAAACGCAAGAAGACAAGCTCCTTTATTTTATTTTATTTTATTTTATTTTTTGAAAGGAAAGTGTGGGTGGGAAGGTTAAAAGCCCTCTTTAAACAAGAAATGAAATTGTGTGTTTGGGCAGTGAAATCAGACAAACCGTAAAGGCTATGATTTATGAGTTGGAAACGTGGGATTTTTTTTTTTTTGCTATAATTACATTTTGCTTGTTTTTTTCCCCAACCCTCTCTTCCTTCTTTCCTCCTCCTCATACGTGGAGAGCTATGTCATAAGAAAGCATATGGAGCCAAAGCCTGATTACAATGGACATTTCTGATGCGTGAGAAACGTTGACTCATTACTTTTGCATTGTGAAAAACAGGTCATTGAACTGCCGGGCTAAATTAAATGCTTGATTGTATACAGTTGTAATATTATAAAGAACATTATCCAGGTGGTCCTCAGCCTGCCACCACAATTGAGCCCCAAGTTTTTGTTGATAAGTGAGACAGTTGTTAAGTGAGTTTTGACCCATTTTACGACCTTTCTGGCCACCGTTGTTAAGTGAATCACCACAGCTAAGTGAGTAACATGGTTGCTAAGTGAATCTGGCTTCCCCATTGATTCTGCTTGACAGAAGGTCACAGAATGGGATCACGTGACCCTGGGTCCCTGCAACTGTCATAAATATGAGTCACTTTCCAAGCGTCTTGAATTTTGATCACGTGGCCGTGGGGAAGCGGCCACGGGTTGTGAGTGTGAGCAACCGTCACAAGTCATCTTTTTTTTTAGTGCCGTTATAACTTTGAACACAGTTTGAACAAAGGGACGCGGTGGCTCAGTGGCTAAGACGCTGAGCTTGTCGATCGAAAGGTCGGCAGTTCGGCGGTTCGAATCCCTAGTGTCGCGTCACGGGGTGAGCTCCCATGACTTGTCCCAGCTTCTGCCAACCTTGCAGTTTGAAAGCAGGTAAAAAATGCAAGTAGAAAAATAGGGACCGCCTTTGGTGGGAAGATAACAGCGTTCCCTGCGCCTTTGGCATTGAGTCATGCTGGCCACATGACCACGGAGACGTCTTTGGACAGCGCTGGCTCTTCGGCTTTGAAACGGAGATGAGCACCACCCCCTAGAGTCGGGAACGACTGGCACATATGTTGCGAGGGGAACCTTTCCCTTTCCCTTAACTTTGAACAGCCACTAAATGAACTGTTGTAAGTCGAGGATTTGTATTCAGTATAAAAGAAAAAGACTTACATTAACTGATCAAATCCATTCCAAAATACTAATAGGTAAGCAAAAAAAAAAACCCACCCCTAACTAAAGGTAGCCCTCAACTTACGACCATTCGTTTAATGACTGTTCAGAGTTACAATGGTACTGAAAAATGTGACTTATGACTGTCGCAAAGGTGCTTTTTCAAAGAGGCAATTGGACTTGTTTTTTTCTGTGAAGGCATTTCGCTTCTCATCCAAGCAGCTTCTTCAGCTCTGACCGGATGGTGGAGAACGGAAGGATTTATACTCCTTGCAGAGAGCTGGTAATTTGCACTCTTTCTCCGAGAGTCGTTGAGGCCGCTTGGGGGTTTATCTGTGTCCCTCAGGGTCCTCTGAATGGCACAAATGGGTGTGGAGCCTTCTTGGAACTGCTGGACAGACCGTGTTGTAGATGAAGTCAACAGAAGGGCAGGGATATGACATGGACAACCACCTACCTGAAATGGTATGGGGTCTCCTCCATGAGCAGGGGTTAGACTAGAAGACCTCAAGGTCCCTTCCAGCTCTGTTCTGATTTTGTTTTTTTAATTTGATTTATATGCCGCCCTTCTCCGGAGACTCAGGGCGGCTTACAATGCGTTAAGCAATAGCCTTCATACTTTTGTATATATTTATACAAAGTCAGCTTATTGCCCCCACAAACTGGGTCCTCAATTTACCTACCTTAGAAAGGATGGAAGGCTGAGTCGACCTTGAGCCTGGGGAGATTCGGACTTACAGTAATTGCAGACAGCTGGTGTTAATCACAATGCTTTTAGTCTGCTGAGCTATCCAGGCTCCTATCCTGAGGTAAATCCACACACCAGGAGCATCCTGAGGTAAATCCATACAGCAGGAGCATCCTTTTTTTTAAAAAATTAGATTTATATGCTGCCCTTCTCTGGAGACTCAGGGTGGCTTACAATGCGTTAAGCAACAGCCTTCATACTTTTGTATATTTTATACAAAGTCAGCTTATTGCCCCCACAAACTGGGTCCTCAATTTACCTACCTTAGAAAGGATGGAAGGCTGAGTCAACCTTGAGCCTCGAACTGGTGTAATTGCAGACAGCTGGATGTTAATAACAGGCTATTCAGCCGGTTGAGCTATCTGAGGCTCTTGACTGAAAGTCCAGCATTTCTTGAATCATAAGCATTTAGCCAGCAGAGTTTAGCAAGTGTTCACTCTAGTATAGATTTCAGAACCTGTGGCTGTCCTCATGTTGTTATATCCTAACACAAGTCAACGTTAGGCAGCATTGTGAATTGTTAAATCATGTGAGGTGTAATTCCACAATTTGCGCAGGGCCAACCGATTCCTTACCTTCTTTTTAAGCACCCCCTGGAATTTTATGATTAGTTTGACCAGCAAGGTGTAAAATATTACAGTCAGTAGCAGTAGAGCTCATCCTCAATTACAACTATTTGTTTAGTGACTGTTTGAAGTTCCGGTGCTACTAAAATAAAGTGGCTTATGAACATTTTCCACACTTACCATCTCTACAACATCCCCACAGTCACATAATCAAAATCCTGCCTTACAGTTACGACTGTTGCAGTGTCCCGAGGTTACGTGGTCACCTTTTACGACCTTTTGACGAATCTGGCTTCAGTGGGGAAGCCAGATTCACTCTACAACAAGGGTGTCAAACTCCGTTTCATTGAGAGCCGCATCAGAGCTGTGGTTGGCCTTGGGGGGGAGGATAGGCGTGGCTGACTGGGTGGGTGTGGCTGATAGGGTGGGTGTGGCCAGCTTGATGCCACTCCCCAAACTGCTGGACCGAAGCCACACTGGCCCAATATTTTTTTTTTAATTTGATTTCTAAGCCGCCCTTCTCCGGAGACTCAGGGCGTCTTACAATGCGTTAAGCAATAGCCTTCATACTTTTGTATATTTATACAAAGTCAGCTTTTTGCCCCCACAAACTGGGTCCCCAATTTACCTATCTTAGAAAGGATGGAAGGCTGAGTCAACCTTGAGCCTGGGGAGATTCGAATTTTACAGTAATTGTAGACAGCTGGAGTTAATCACAATGCTTTAGTCTGCTGAGCCACCAGGCCCCTGTTTCCTCTTCGCGTGGGTAGACCGGGCCAAGGCAACGTGGGCCGGCCTCTTACATTTTCAAGGGCCACCCCACGGGCCGGATCAGACCACATTGTAGGCCGGATCTGGCCCGTGGGCCTTGTGTTTGACACCCCTGCTCTACCATCATGGTACTAACTTAACAACTGCAGTGATTCATTAAACAACTGTGACACCAAGGAGCCTTGGTGGAGCAGCGGACTAAAGCGCTGTTAAATAGCACTTAGCTGCCAGCTGCCTGCAATGACTGCGAGTTCGAATCTCACCAGGCTCAAGGTTGACTCAGCCTTCCATCCTTCCGAGGTAGGTAAAATGAGGACCCGGATTGTGGGAGCAATAAGCTGACTTTATATAAAAAAAAAGAACACCGCTTAGGGGGGCCCAAAAGCCCTACTAAGCAGGTACATACAAAAGTATGAAGGCTATTGCTTAACGCATTGTAAGCCGCCCTGAGTCTCCAGAGAAGGGCGGCATATAAATCGAACTAATAAATAAATAAATAAATAAATAAGAAAGGTTGAAATGGGGGGCAAAACTCACTTAACAACTGTTTTGTTTCTGTCTTATCAACAGAAATTTCGGGTTCAGTTGTAATTGTAAGGAGGACTCAATTGTAATTGCGGTGAGGACTTGCTGTATTTGTTAGACCTGGTCTAGAATAATAAGAATTTTGCCTTGGGTCTCAATCTGATTTAAAGGAGGGAGACCTTACAGAGCAACAATGCGCACCTTGTCAATCAGATTCAGATTCAGCCTCACCCGTCATGGACATAACTGGATTCTGACCCTCTCCATCACCGGAGCCCAGATTTCAGCCTCCTCCATGCTGCCATAATCCATAACGGTTAATGTGTGTCAATAGAGACGTTCTCTGCTAATGTGCCCAATTCTCCTTTAAAAGCTTCTGGTGACTGATGCTCATTGCTGCATCAGGATATTATTATTCCACAAGTTAGTTTTGCCTCTGCTAGCTCTGAGCATATATAGACTCATCAATTCTGCTCTAAGACCCAAGACTTTGGCATGGGCCAAAAAGAGAGGGAGGAAACGAGGGAGGAAGCGAGGGAGGGAAAGGGAAGCATTGTGTGCAGGTAGTCCTCAACATACAACAGTTTACTTAGTGGCCGAAGTTACACCGGCGCTGAAAAAGGTGACTTAGGACCATTTTTCACGCTTAGGACCATGGCAGCATTCCCATGGTCCTGCAATTAATTAATTAATTAATTAATTTATTTATTTAGACTTATATACCGCCCTTCTCCTTGCGGACTCAGGGCGGTGAACAGCCAAATAAAAAACCGGTACACGTTTACATTTGGATGCTTTGATCTCTTTGACGATAGGGATGTTGCGATGGTTGTAAGTGCCAGAACAGGTTGTAAATCGCTTTTTTCCCCAGTGCTTATGTACAGGCAGTCCTCGAGTTACGATTGAGCCCAAAATTTATTTGTTGGTGAGTGAAAATTGGTTAAGTGAGTTTTGCCCCGTTTTGTGACCTTTCTTGCCATGTTAAGCGAATCACAGCCTTTATTACGTAAGCGAATCTGACTTTGCTTGTCAGAAGGTCGCCAAAGAGGATCACATGACCTCAGAACCGTCATCAATATGAGTCAGTTGCTCAGGTGTCTGAATTTGTATCGTGTGACCATGGGGAATGCAGCGATGGTCGTAAGTGTGAAAAACGGTCATAAATCACATTTTTCGCTGCTGTCGTAGCTTTGAACGGTCGCTAAATGAACTGTTGTAAGTCGAGGACTACCCGTAATTTTGATTGATTGGTAAATGAATGGTGATAGGTCAAGGATTACCTGCAATTTTTTGAGCAGTGAGTTTTAAGCTACAGTTCAGTTTCTTATGTATACATGTAGTCCTCAACTTACGACCAAATTTCTGTTGCTAAGTGAAACATTTGCTAAGTGAGTTTTGCCCCGTTTGTCTTGCCCCAGTTGTTAAGCGGATCACCGCAGTTGGTAAGTTAGTAACCCCAGATTTCCCCCCTTGACTTTGCTTGTTAGATGGTCGCAAAAGTGGATCACATGACCCCTGGACACTGCAACCGCCATAAATATGAGTCAGTTGCCAAGCATCTGAATTTTGATTATGCGACCATGGCGATGCTGCAATGGTCGTAAGTGTGAAAAACAGTCATAAGTGGCTTTTTTCAGTGAGGTCGTAATTTTGAATAGGAATAGCAATAGGACTTAGACTTACATACCGCTTCACTGTGCTTTACAGCCCTCTCTAAGTGGTTTACAGAGTCAGCATATTGCCCCCACTAATCTGGGTCACTAAATGAACTGATGTAAGTCAAGGACTAGCTGTATATACCAGTTTTTTTCGGAATATAAGACGCACCTACTTTTTTTGGTGAGGAAAAGAAGAAAAAGAAATCTGGCTCTGCCTCTGAGCAATTTTGCCTCATTGCAGCAAACAGCCAACAGCCTGCTTTACTTTCAGTTTCGTTTTCAGTATAGCTTGATTAGCACAAGGAAAACAAAAATCTGCTCCAGCAATTTACCTCTTTGCAGCAAGCAGCAGAGCCCTGCGCAAAACAGTTGAGAACAAAACAGCTGACAGTCGGGAGGCCGATCCAATCAACTTGTGCTAATTAGACTCTGCTGAAGCTGAAAGGAGCTGTTTTTTCTTGCAAGGGGGGAAATTGCTGGGAGTCAGAGGCCAAAGGGTGGGGGCAGTGGGTGGGCGGGGCTACATTCGGTGTATAAGACGCACCTAAATTTTCACCCCCTTTTAGGAGGGAGGGAAAGGTGCGTCTTATACTCCGAAAAATACAGTACATACTATCCTGTTTCCCCAAAAATAAGACCCAATTGGAAAATAAGGCCTAGCATGATTTTTCAGGATGCTCGTAATATAAATGAATGTTTATATAAATGAATATAAATGTTTCATCAGGCAGGGCTATCCATTTAAATTATTTTAAATTGGGAGTTTTAAAATTCTTTGGGTTTTAATCTCGGCCGAAATTATGTAATAATTTTAATAATTTTACATTTTTGATATTTGTATATTCTTTGTTTTAATAGGCTGTATACCACCCCGAGTCCTTCAGGAGAGGGGCGGTATAGAAATATAATAATAATAATAATAATAATAATAATAATAATAATAATAATAATAATAATAATAATCCCTACCCCAAAAATAAACCTCAGTGGAGATTGTCAACCAAATGGAGGCGTTTAGTACTGTATTTCCCCCAAAATAAGACATAACCAGAAAATAAGTCATAAAATGTCTTTTGGAGCAAAAATTAATACTACCTGTCTTATTTTGGGGGAAACACGTTATGTTTGTAGGAGAAAAGCTGAATCTGCTCCAAAACTTCAAAATTGGGCCCATCTATTCTCTCCACTGTTGATCCCATGCAGAGTTTTATCATTCTTTGATCTTATTTATTGCACCAAAAAAATGGAAACTCCACATAGATGGATATTGCTGAGTTTAAAATGAGTTTTCTTTCTCTGGAACCCTACGGATACTTCATAACATAGCAAATAGTTTGGCTCCCAAAGCAGATGTTGATTATAGCAGTTAAAATTCCTTATCATCCATGATGTACAGGTAGTCCTCAGCTTACGGAAGTTCCTTTAGTGACCGTTCAAAGTTAACAAGTGTTGAAAAAAGTGACTCGACCGTTTTTCACACTTACGACCGTTGCAACATCCCCATGGTAAAATTTTATCAAAATTTGGATGCTTGGCATAGTTCATATTTATGACCGTTTGCCGTAACCCTCTTCTGCTAGAGCAGTGACTAGGGGGGAGACCAGATTCACTTAACAACCGTGTTACTAATGTGTTACTAGCGGCATAAATGAATGTTGGGCTCAATTGTGGTCGTAACTCAAGGACTACCTGCATTTTGAAATGTGTCATGACACATTCCTTTTTTTTTTTTACTCAAAGATCTTTTAGCAGCCACCTTGTATCTTAAAACACACATGAACACACAAATGAGGGGGGCGGGGGGAGTGAATCAGACACGGCGTCCTGGACTTCCGACCATTCCTTTAGCGATTGTTCAATTTACGACGAGACTGAAAAAAAGTGTCTTAGCAACCGGTCCTCACAATTACGACAGTCACAACAATGGGGAATTAGAGAAGTTGTTGAGCAGCAAATGTGAGTAGAATTCAAGCTAAGATGCCGGGGGAGGGGCGGGGGGAGTTCACCTGTACCCCGGGCCGTTAGAACTGAGCCTGCTTTCTTTTTTTGGAGAAAGTTTGTTAAAGAAATGCCTCTCGCCACTGTTTTACATCAGGAAATAAAAAGAAAATACAGAAATCTGGAGCTGCCTTACATTTTCATCAACTGCACATACAAAAGACACACAAAAACCATTTGTTAGATGGGATTATGAGGGTTGTCAGGCTCTAAGACTCCGCAGAGACGCCAGCCATTGATCAGAGGAGCCTTTGAAAACTCGCCTGCCGGAATAATCTCAGCAATGATTTAAAAAAAAAAATTAAAACATTTTTTTTCCCCTGCCTGGTTTTTGCAGCGTAAAACCGTCCCCGGTTAGGTTAAATTGAGCCCCGACTCACTGCGCATGACTGCATTCACAAGGGGCATTGCATAGGAACCTTATTTCAAAATTTATCTGCAAATAGTCAAATCCAGGTTTTAGTAGCAATCATTTTTGTTGCCTTATTAAGTCAGCTTGCTGGACGATAAGGAAGTGGGGTGAATGGAAGGAGAAGAAGTGGGGAATTGGCAGGGAAGGTACATTCTGGACCTTAGGAAGAGAACCTTCTCTGCCATTGTCCATGATCTCTGCACCATTCTCCTCCCCTCCCCCAGATGAGAATAGAACATAGAATAATAGAATTGGAAGGGGCCTTGGAGGTCTTCTAGTCCAACCCCCTGCTTAGGCAGGAAACCCTACACCACTTCAGAAAAGTGCTCTGAGCCTTGGTGGCGCAGCAGACTAAGTGCTGTTAAATAGTACCAGCTGCCTGTAATTACTGCAAGTTCAAATCTCACCTCAAAGTTGACTCAGCCTTCCATCCTTCCGAGGAAGGTAAAATGAGGACCCGGTTTATGGCGGCAATAAGCTGACTTTGTATAAAAAAGAACACCGCTTAGGGGGGGCCGAAAGCCCTACTAAGCAGGTATATACAAACATATGAAGTCTATTGCTTAACGCACTGTAAGCCGCCCTGAGTCTCCGGAGAAGGGCGGCTTATCAATCGAACCAATAAATAAATAAATATCCAACTTCTGAAAAACTTGCAGTGTTGGAGCATTCACAACTTCTGGAGGCAAGTCGTTCCACTGGTTAATTGTTCTAACTGTCTGGAAATTTCTCCTTAGTTCTAGGTTGCTTCTCTACTTGATGAGTTTCCACCCGTTGCTTCTTGTCCTGCCTTCAGGTGCTTTAGAGAGTAGCTTGACTCCCTCTTCTTTGGGGCAGCCCCTGAGATATTGGAAGACTGCTATCCTGTCTCCCCTAGTCCTTCTTTTCATCAAACTAGACATTCCCAGTTCCTGCAACCGTTCTTCATATGTTTTATCCTCAAGTTCCCTAATCCTCTTTGTTGTTCTTCTCTGCACTCTTTCTAGAGTCTCCACATCTTTTTTACATCGTGGCGACCAAAACTGGATGCAGGATTCCAAGTGGTGGTCCTACTAAGGTTTTGTAAAGTGGTACTAGAACCTCCCCTGATCTTGATTCTATTCCTCTATTAATGCAGTCTTAGGATTGTATTGGCTTTTTTTTTTAATCTCAAAGGTGCTTTTTTTCAAGAAGCAACTGGATTTTCTGGTTTTTCTTTGAAGATGTTTCGCTTCTCATCCAAGAAGCTTCTTCTGGATGAGAAGGTGGTGGGGAACGGAAGGATTTATATTGGATGGGGATGGTGGGGAACAGAAGGATTTATATTCCTCGCAGACAGCTGGTCATTTGCATCTTTTTAGAGAGTCTTTGAGGCCCCTTGGAAATTTGTCTGTATCCTCAGAGTCACCTGAATGGTGCAAATGGGAGAGGAGCCTTCTTGGAACTGCTGAAAGGACTGGAGATAGATGATGTCGTATCCCTTCCCCAATGCCTATAGTCCTTCTGTGAAGGAGATGGACGGTTCCAAAATGGGATCAATAAATAAGACTTGCCTTGATTTTTGTTTACTTGCCTGGGGTTGACTTGGGTCCTCCAGGAAATGTGCATCTCCCGAGAAACACGTTTTCCCATGGCATTTAGTCCCCGTGTGCAGGAGCTGCACTTTGGCGATATATTTGAAGTCTTACAGCAGCCCTTGCTCTTTTTATTAATAACTTGACATTCCTGTCACTTTTAGGAAGGGTGACATGTGCCTCGCACATCAGCTCTGCCAGCACCCCACCCCGTTGTGGTAGAAATATTAAAACAACTGGCAATTTACTGCTCTTGAGGATGTCCCAGTTTTGATTTTGCTGTTTCTCTGATGATTGGGTACAAAGTTTTTCTTTTCTTTTTTTTTCTTGTTGGTTAATCCTTTCCATTTTTCTGTGCGTGCCCCCACTCTCCCCATATGAAAGCTATTTTCCATGGTTGGAAAATATTTGTTTGCATAGTAAGAGAAATAGCATTCCTTTTGTTTTTTGTTTGTGACGGATTCAAACGGGTACGCTCCCAGACAACAAAGCCTGTCATCGGGAATTAAGACAAGGATTCGAATTTATCCTTGAAGTCTTTTTCTCTAAAAAGTCCTAAAAAGTCTGGTTCCAGATGTCAAGGAGACAAAAGGCACCTCTTCAATTTTGCCTGCTGTTGTTTCCCCCCCCCCCCCCCCCCCGCTTTGCACATTGGGGATGGGGCTCACGCACTGCAGGTGAGGCTGTTACGCTTCTGAAGAGGCTGGCCTCTAGCTGTTTACGCCTCACAAAAGATGCCAAGGCAGCGGTCTTGATTCTCAGTTAATCCTTTTAACATACAGGCAGTCCTCGACTTACAACCACAAATGAGGACAACATTTCTGAAGTTGTTAAGTGAATTCTGCCCCCGTTTTACGACTTTCCTGGCCACAGTTGTGAAGTGAAACATTGCAGTTGTTAAGTTAGTCCCAGGGTTATTAAGTACAGGTAGTCCTCAACGTACGACCACAATTGAGCCCAGCGTTTACGTTGATAAGTGAGGAGTTTGTTCAGCGCGTATTGCTCCATTTGCAACTTTTCTTGCCGCCTTTGTTAAGTGAATCTCTGCGGGTTGTTAGGTTACTAACGCGGTTGTTAAGTGAATTGTGGTTTCCCCATTGATCTTGCTTGTCTGAAGGTTGCAGAAGGGGATCACCTGATCCCGGGGACACTGCAACCGTCATAAATATGAATCGGTTGTCAAGCATCCGAATGTAAACCATTTGACTGTGAGGATGCTGCATCGGTCTTAAGTGTGAAAAATGGTCATAAGCCAGGGTGGGCTGCTAGGGGTTCGGGAGAACCTCTAGCTAAGATTCTGTGCAGTTCAGAGAATCCCCGAATCCCACTCCTGGCTGGCCCCGCCCACCCCTCCGCTCCCCTCCCAGGAGTCCCCACGCGGCCCATTTTGGATGCAGGTAAATGCAGGGCACGTGTGGAGACTCGGGGAGGGTGAAAAACAGGCCTACTGGAAGTTTAGGAAAGATGAAAATGGGCCCGTTTCTGGCCTCCAGAGGGCCTCCGGGGCCTGGGGAGGCCGTTTTCAGCCTCCCGGAGGCTCAAGAAAGCCTCCAGAGCTCGGGGAAGGCAAAAACGCCCCCTCCGGTGCAGGAGACTGACTAGGCCACGCCCACCATGGCCCCGCTCACCCAGCAACTGGGCAGAGAACCCCTTGCTAGAATTTTTGAAGTCCACTCCTGGTCATAAGTCGCCTTTTTCAGGGCTGTTGTAACTTTGAACGGTCACTGTGTGAACCGTCGTAAGTTGAGGACTACCTGTATAAATGTCATCGATATAACCCAAAACCATATTAATGCTAATTTCCCAGTATTCTGCCTCTAACACTGAACATCTATCCATCTCGATTCATAACCAAATAGAGGTGAGGAATTAATTTTTTTTAAAAAAAGTGATCCCAGTGACCTTGGGACACTGCAGCCGTCAAAAGTACATGCCAGTTGCCAAGCGTCTGAATTTCGATCACATGACCGTGGGGGATGCTCCAACAGTCGCGCGGGTGGAAAACGGTCCTAAGTCGCTTTTTGCAGTGCCGTTGTAACTTTGAATGGCCACTAAATGAAAGGTTGTAAATCTACATTCTACCTGTACACCTGAGGCTGCTTTGAAGACTCTTGTTTTATCCTGGGAGCCCGTCTCACGAAGTGCCACTGGCTTTTGGGAAGGAGAAAATTTGAGCCCGGAGGGAGATTTAGGATTTTCACCTAGGAACGGGGGCTGCTTAGGTGGGATTAGTCCAAACTAGGATTGTTGTGGCCTGTCGGCCATTGGCCCCTCCAGCAGCTGAATCAGAAGACGAGGAGACGTGGGAGTCAGGATCAGCATCAAGGCAACCTGAGAGCTCCGAGGGGGAGGAGGGAAAGGAGCTGGCAGAGAGAGAGAGACGGAGACTGGGCCGTCCGTCAGCCCTCAGATGGAGAGTCAACAGCCCCCAGGTCTGGAGGTGGCTGATGAGGAAGAGGAGGAACAACTGGGTCCAGTTCCTGACACATGGATGCGCAGAAGAGAGGAGAGCAGTGGAAATCTACGGGCTGGTCCTCGGGACGGAAGAGCTACTGCTGCTAACGAAGCCCCACCCTAGCTCTGGGGATAAAAGACAGGGGGCGGAGATGAATAGGTGTGGCAGACAACTATTCATCTTCCGGCCGGACGGCCTTGTTAGCCTGCCGGCACTCCTAATTCAAGGAATCTTTGAGTTCACTTCAGAGGGTTTGTCATGTGTGGGGAGCTGGATCAGAACCAGGATCCTTGAACAGGTTTTCCACAGGTGTTTTCTTTCTTTGCTTCTTTTAACCTTCTAAGCTTCCGCTAGTTCCTTCCCCTTCAAGTTTCTACAGAAGCGTTTGCTTCTTTGGAGAGCTATCAAAAGTTGCTAGGCTTGGTCTTGTGGTGTCCATTTGCTTTTATTCCTGCCTGTTTTGAACACACATGAAATGCACGCCGAAGGTCACCGTTTCAACCCACGTCATCCATTCGAGGGTAGTTGATCCGATTCTGCCAAGAGTTAAAATGGTTAACAACACATATCAAGAATTTCCTGGAAGGCCTTCCAACAGATGTCGGGTGACTTAAAGGCCCCCCGTCGTTCTTCTTCAGAGCTATCCTGGTACTCCTTGACTTACGACCACAATTGGGAGCAGAATTTCTGTTGCTAAGCACGGCAGTTGTTAAGTTAGTTGCACCCGATTCTATGACCTTTTTTTGTTGTTAAGCGAATCACTAGTTGATAAATGAATCATGTGGTTGTTAAGCGAATCTGTCTTTCCTCCAATGATTTTGCTTGACAGAAGCTGGCTGGGAAAGTCCCAAGTTATGATCACGTGACCCCCGGACTGTTGCGACTATTGCAAATATATGCTAATTGCCAAGTGCCCGAATTTTAATTGCGTGATCATGGGGATGGTGCGAAATTCGTTAAGTCCGAGGACAAGGGTTAAGTCACTTTTTTCAGTGCTGTTGTAACTTTGGTCACTAAACGAATGGTTGCAAGTCAAGGATTACCTGTCATTTGGTTTTGGAAGGCAACGCCTTCCCTTTTTCCTTGACTGGGCAGGTAGCAATTTTCTCCCAATAAGGTAGTCCTCGACTTATGACCACAACCGAGCCCCAAATTTATGTTGCCGAGGGAGACATTTGCTAAGCAAGGCTTGCCCTATTTTATGACTTTCCTTGCCACGGTTATTAAGTGAATCATTGCAGTTGTTAAGTTAGCTGCCCGCTTGTTAAGTGAACCTGACTTTCTGATCAGAAGGTCGCTAAAGGGGGTCATGTGACCCCAGGATGATGCAACTGTCATAAATACGAGTCAGTTGCCAGATGTCTGAATTTTGATCGTGTGACCATTGGGGATGCTGCAATGGTCATAAATGTGAAAAACAGACCCGGGAAACAACAGACCAGTCAGCTTAACATCAAGACCAGGGAAGGTCCTGGAAAAAAATAATATAAAAAAATCAGATCTGTGAACACCTAGAAAGAAATAAAGTTATAACTAGTAGCCAGCACGGGTTTGTTAAAAGCAGATCATTGCCAAACCAATGTTATTTCATTCTTGGACAAAGTGACTAGATTAGTAGAGCAGTGAAGTGCTGTGGACATAATAGACTTAGACTTCAGCAAGGCATTCGACAAAGCAGACCACAACTTCTTCTTGGTAAACTAGAAAAATGTGGAACTGTTCTGCAGGATTGGGGTCAGTGGTGGATTCGGCCTGGTTCTGCCAAGCCGGTAGCGGTGACGATATGATGTCACCGAACTGATTCTCTTTGTTCAGGAGCTGAGCCCTCCCACCCCGGTGTTATTCTTACCTTTTATTTGGCCCCACCCCAAATCTATTGCTGCCTCCCAAGTCCCAGCTGATCGGCTAGAAGGAAAAAAATTGTTTAAACTCTTCAAAGGGCCGCCCTACAGCTGATCAGCGTTAAAAAGCAGTGTGGTGGTAGACCGGTGCCTCCAAAAACAAATGAGTAGACCGGTGCCTGCAAAAACAAATGGGTAGACTGGTACAGCTCTGCAAACAATTAAAAGCCTGGTAGACCAGTACCTCCGCTAAATCCTAAAGAATTGTCACATGACCATCAAGCCACACCCATAAAATAAGCCACGCCCACAGAACCGGTAGCAAAAAATATTAGAACCCCACCCCTGACTGCGATGCCACTTACAACCATGCAGTGGTGAAATCTGAACTGTTTTGCTACTGGTTCGCTGACCGTGCATATGCGCTGTGCGCCAAACACTTGCTTTGCATGCAAATGCGCAGTGCATGCTAAATGCGTGCTGCACACGCATGTACACTACACACCAAAAGGAGGCTTGGGTAAGTAGAACAGCGAGGAGGGGGATCAGCTGTGCCGCGCGGTTTAGCTTCGCTAGAAAGCAGGACAGCTGATCGTCGGAAATACCAGTTCGGAGGAACCGATAGCTTTTTTTTCTCCCAGTGCCGTTGTAACTTTGAACGGTCACTAAACAAACAGTTGTAAATTGAGGCATGCCTGTACTGCTGCTGTTTGTCCTTCCATTTGTTTTAATCTCTTTGCACGGCCTTCAACATGGTGGATTGGGATGTTTGGATCACGATACGCTGCAACACGTCATGCCTTCTAGTTGCTTATGTTTCTTGCAATGAAATGCAGCTTTCATTTGCTCTGCTCTAGTCATAAGATCCATCCTCCCCCCCCCACCCCCTGCCTCCCCCCAACCCTCAATTATGTCAATGAAATCATATTTGCTTTCCTGGATGAAAAGTAGACGCTCACCTTATTTATTTTCTATACCCTAAGTCTCAGTCGTTTAGACAAGGAAGAGCATGAACTTGGTGAGTGGTGTGTTTGTCCTGATCCTTTACGGAGCGAGGTTTAATAGCTTCTGCTAAAGCAACATTCCATAAACTTTGGCAGATCATAACTGCAGGGTTCCTGTCACCACGCTAGAATAATGTTTTTGTTTTTCTTTGATCCCTTTATAGGCTTTCAGGAGAGGCTGAGTACACAGTTGACTTAGAGGAAAAAAGCGCTTAGGCTCTCCTCTCTGACAAACTGGTATTATCTCTCCTTGGGAAGCGGGTGACTTAATACACTTTCGACAGTAAATAATCTCTCGGTCACCCCGAAAGGGCAGTCAGAAGCTGCTGAGAGGCAACTCTTGCGGTCAGGAACTGTTTTGGAGGACGTCAAACAGTGTTAAATGTAGGAGAAGGATAGGCAGAGCTGGGGGTGGAGACAAGAGAGGACTCAGCCTAGAATCGTTACATCCCCACAAGCAGTCTAAATCCAATCCTTCTTGAATTCTGTTAACTTTTAACTAGGGCCAATTTAGTGATGACCGTTAGTAGATTCTTGTGTATAGCCAGGAGCAATAAATCAGTTTCACTGGAACTTAAGGTGTGGGACTGATTCTTTGTGCCTGACATTACAATGTCTTTGAACACATAGCACCTTCCTTCCCCTCCCTCCCTCCCTCCCTCCATTCCTTCCTTCCTTCCTTCCTTCCTTCCTTCCTTCCTTCCTTCCTTCCTTCCTTCCTTCCCTCCCCTTCCCTCCTTCCCTTCCCTTCCCTTCCCTTCCTTCCTTTCTTCCCAAGGTCTGGTTCTTTGACAAGTTCCTGTTAACTCTCCATGTTCATATGTTCAGCATTATGATTGTTTTCTTTTTTTCTTTTTTGAAATTGCAATATAATTTTTGGTGGCCTGTTGTTTTATGTTGTACACATTTATGCTGGCGTCCCGAGTTCCAATCAGTCACATGTAGAACTGTAAATAATGACATCTCCTTACCAAAACTTACAAATCCTGTAATTTATTACGTTATTTAATTCACTGGATAGATCCCATATTTTTCTGTAAGTTCTGATAGTTCTGTGGAAAGTTCCAATGATTAAAAGTTTAACTGTTGTTTGAAAGTTTAGAAATAGTTACTCCAAGGAAACATTCCCTCTTTGTGGTTCTAAATACATCACTTTTTGTACAAAATCTGAGATGAAAATTGATGCAAACAGATCATTCAAAAATTCCATTGAGTTTATGGGGAAAGTTCAAATGTAGCAAAAATAACTGCTTCAAGAATCTATTAATATACTACATTAGAAATATTTATCTGTTAATAATTTTAACATTTTCTAGCAGATTGAAATGGTATTAAGAATTTTTAATTGAAAGAATATTGTTAGATTTTCTTTTTTTTTATTGAAAAAGTTTTACAATACAATTTTTATACCCCTTTCCCCCCCAATCCCCCCACCCAACTACCACCCCTCCCTTTCCCCCCATCCCTCCCCCTTTCCCCCCGACTTCCACTATTAACCAATCATATATAGCAATCAACATCAAACAACATAAGAAAAAAAGAATTAGGTGAGATCCAGCTAAAAATATAACAAATTTAACCTTAAGTAATAAAAAATTAATCTAGACTTCTAACATCTTTTACCCCCCTAATCAAATATATAATAACATAAATCATTTGTAAAAACTCATGGCAATCTAACAAATATAACAAATATATAAAAAAACTAATAAAACTAATTTTGAGCATCATAAATTTTAGAATGAAGTATCATATAAATGTTTAACGTTAAATATAATTCCCAATATTCAATCTTAGTAATGTTATTTAAGAAAGTATATAAAATTCAAACAATATATCATAAGTTTCTTTTTAAAATTAGATAATGTAAGGCAAATCAAGTATATAAACTTATTTTTAACATTGTAATGTATCTAAATGTTAATATAAATATATAACATAATAAAAATATAAATTCGATTATATAATAAAATAATTAATATAGTTATGAATCAAATGCTAATTGAAACTTCTTACTTTGATATTTATTCTGCGTATACTCTACCCATTTCTTCCGCAAAAACTTGTTAGATTTTCTTTATCCAATCTGTAGTTATATGATTGGAGCGTTGGTATTTTTGATCTTCGTCTTTATCGTTCATAATATATTTGGCCTTTGCTTATATTTTAGTACAGCTTTGTTACATTTCCTGCTTTAAACATTTGGGAGATGTTTTAACAGAAGTATAATTTTGACCCTCATGGCTTATATCAAGATCCTTACAAGACATTCCTATTTTAGGATGATCCTGCAGAAACGTTTATTTATGTTACTTTTATGATGGTTTATTGGGCAAGTTAAGTGGCTTACAAACACAGTAAAACATATAACATACAGCTCAGGCCGATTAATAAAACCATACACAATCAGTCCATAAAATAATGGACGAAGAGTTACAAGTAGTTTTGATCATAAAACCGGCGAGTATATCTTTTTTCATTTGAAAGTTATGTACCATTTATTCTCCATCGGTTTATCGAGAAAAGAAGGACTTGGGGGGGGGGACATGATAGCAGCCTTCCAATATTTGAAGGGCTACCACAAAGAGGATGGGGGTTCAATTTATTTTCCAAAGCACCGGGAGGCAAGGCAAGAAACAATGGATGAAAACTAATCCAGGAGAGAAGCAACCTGGAATTAAGGAGAAACTTCCTAACAGTGAAGACAATTATCCGGTGGAACAGCTTGCCACCAGAAGTTGTGGGTGCTTTTCATCACTTAGAGGTTTTTAAGAAGAGGCTGGACAGCCATTTGTCTGAAATGGGATAGGCTCTCCTGCTTGAGGAGGGGGTTGGGCTAGAAGATCTCTAAGGTCCCTTCCAGCTCTATTCTGATTGATGGATCCTTGTAAATAATGTCTGGATGCTGAAACAAAGGTTTGGACCTCCACCTTCCTAGTAGCTAAAAGAGCTTTGGATCAGACCAATATTAGAAAACTTTTCTTTGCACAGATCTGTTCATTGTCGATGCAAGAACTTCTTTTCATTCTGAATAAGGGGTTTTAAAAGCCTGCAAATAATTAAAATGCCTTTTTCATAAACGTGAGTAAAAGCATTGTCTGACCTAAGGCCTGTATCTCTTTGTTGAGCAGATCAGTGGTGAAGCTCAAGAACTTTACTCTATCCGACACGGTCCTGTCCGAGCAGCCCGGGTTCTGCCATCCCCACAGATCCGTAAGTACAAAATCCTCTCTATATCCATCTTCTTTCTTTTCTTTTGCCGTTATAACTTCGAAAATTCACTAAATCAACTGTTGTAAGTCAAGGACATACAGATTTAAGAATAGGAATAGGAATAGGAATAGGAATAGGAATAGGAATAGAGGAGAGGAGAGGAGAGGAGAGGAGAGGAGAGGAGAGGAGAGGAGAGGAGAGGAGAGGAGAGGATGAATGGAATGGAATGGAATGGAATGGAATGGAATGGAATGGATAGAATAGAATAGAATAGAATAGAATAGAATAGAATAGAATAGAATAGAATAGAATAGAATAGAATAGAATAGAATAGAATAGAATCTTTATTGGTCAAATGTGATTGGACACACAAGGAATTTGTCTTGGTGCATACGCTCTCAGTGTACATAAAAGAAAAGATACTTTCATCAAGAATCATAAGATACAGCACTTACAGTCATAGGGAACATATAAGCAATCAAATCATACAAGGAAACAGTCAATATAAATCATAAGGATACAAGCAACAAAGTTACAGTCATGCAGTCAGAAGTGGAAGGAGATGGGTGGTGGGAACGATGAGAAGATTAATAGTAATAGTAATCAGACTTAGTAAATAGTTTGACAGTGTTGAGGGAATTACTTGTTTAGCAGAGTGATGGCGTTTGGGAAAACTGTCCTTGTGCCTAGTTGTTCTGGTGTGCAGTGCTCTATAGCGTCATTTTGAGGGTAGGAGTTGAAACAGTTTATGTCCAGGATGCGAGGGGTCTGTAGATATTTTCACAGCCTTCTTTTTTACTCATCCTCCATGGAAGGCAGGTTGGTAGCCATTGTTTTTTCTGCAGTTCTAATTATCCTCTGAAGTCTGTGTCTGTCTTGTTGGGTTGCAGATTTTATTTTATTTTATTTTATTTTATTTTATTTTATTTTATTTTATTTTATTTTATTTTATTTTATTTTATTTTATTTTATTTTATTTTATTTTATTTTATTTTATTTTATTTTATTTTATTTTATTTTATTTTATTTTATTATTTTATTTTATTTTATTTTATTTTATTTATTATTTTATTATTTTATTTTATTTTATTATTATTTTATTTTATTTTATTTTATTTTATTTTATTTTATTTTATTTTATTATTTTATTATTTTATTTTATTTTATTATTTTATTTTATTTTATTTTATTTTATTTTATTTTATTTTATTTTATTTTATTTTATTATTTTATTTTATTTTATTTTATTTTATTTTATTATTTATTTTATTTTATTATTTATTTTATTTTATTTTATTTTATTTTATTTTATTTTATTTTATTTTATTTTATTTTATTTTATTTTATTTTATTATTTTATTTTATTTTATTTTATTTTATTTTATTTTATTTTATTTTATTTTATTTTATTTTATTTTATTTTATTTTATTTTATTTTATTTTATTTTATTTTATTATTTTATTTTATTTTGTATATTGCCCTCTACTCGCACATGGCAACTCAAGGAGGCTTACACAGATATAATTCCATTGAATTCAGTTGCCTCAGAACTTATTCCTTTTTTTTTTAACATAAAATATTTTTGTTTCTCTGCACGTTGCTGGATGGGAAATAAAATCTTTGACGAAAAGTAACCCGAACCATTATGGAGCAGGATCTGGAATTGGATGAAAGCGAAGCGCGTAATGTGAGGCCTCAGATAGCATGAACCTGGTTTAGGAAGAGAACAAAAAGGGGGCTTGTAAGAAAGATGTTGATAGCCATCAGTGGTGCTGAAACACCCTTTTGCTGGGAAGCTGTTAGAAGGATGGCTAGCCAGCGAGCAGACTTGGCGTGTTCCCCAAAGAGATGATAACCTGAGACAAGCAACTCATTCCCAGGTGTGGAAAAAAAAGAAATATTTAGTGAGTGGTCATTTCAGCATCATAGCTTAGTTGTTTGTCAGCCCTATCTCTAGAGGAAGGGTGTCAAACTCAAGGCTCGCAGGCTGATTCCAGCCCTACAATGTGGTCGGATCCGGCCCACGGGGCCGTCCTGGTCTACCCAATGCGAAGAGTTTGGGGAGTGGCATCAAGCTGACCACGCCCACCCAGTTGGCCGCACTCAACCAGTTGCCCCCCTGCTCTAGAGAATCTTATCCTTTTACCCGTTTTCCTTCATTGTGTTGCACTTCAAAAGCATAGAGCACCTCTGATAGGGAAGATTATTTGGGGTTTTGCTTTGGGAAAGAGGTAGTTACCCTGTTTCCCCAAAAATAAGCTGTCCCCCAAAATATTATATGCATGCGCAGTTCATGGAAGTAGCCCTTCCAAATAGCGGTGCGAATGGAAACCTCGCTAGAGATTCTGAATTTAATTCCGGGTTATGCAGAACTTTGCATTGCTCAAAATCTGCGACTGCCTTTAGAAAAAAAAAAGAAAGAAAAAAGAAAAAAGAAGGCAGCTTGAAGGGCTGACTTAGCATGTTTCTGTGTTAAATAAAGGAATAATAATTATTTAGGTTGATCTGTAAAGGAAGGCAGATGTTCGAAACGCCTGCATGCGGTCAAGCATCTTGGGTGGCTGTGTGGTTTTCCATCCTCTTAATACAAAAGTAATTCTTCAGCAGATGTATTACACAAACTCAGCTTGGTAGGTGACCCAATGTCAGTAGCTTTTAGCAGCCTGAGACCGAGCTAGGCGGATCTTGGCTGCTATTTGAGTGATGGATTTCTGGTTAGATGGGTTAAAATGAAAGCTGTCCTGTGCAGGCCTTCAAAAGAAATTATAGGGCCTAATTTTCATGATTCAAACCGTTTTAGAGCTATATATTAAAGCGGGTGAAAGTCCTAATGAAATCCACGTTCGGAACTGTTCCGTTAACTCCCCCAACGGCCTTCTTTACGGTTTAGCTTCTTAAATTTATTGCTAAATATATAATCGGCTGTGCCCATTAGAATGTTTTGCTTTTCTGCTTACCGACTTTAGGGCTGAATATGGAAACTTTTTGTTAACGCTCAGAATTTATGGACTGGGGAAGAAGTGATTCTCTGCTTAAAAGGGGGCTTACGGCAGCGAAAAGAGGGGGTGGGCCTTGTTTCTCCAGTGGATTTGGAAGGAAGCCATTTAGTTTTGTTTGGCAATAGATTTAGCACAAAGGCAAGCAATGCGTCACACAAAGTATAATTTAGTGCAGGAAGAGGTGGTCATTGTCCGTTGCGTTTCAGCTGCCTTCGGCTTTCTCTCTTAGAGGAACCAGCTTTGATGTGGAGATACTTCACATCAGCGGGGAGGTTAAAAACCACTGCTTTCCGATGTATACAGGTAGTCCTCGACGTACGGCCACAACTGAGCCCGACATTTGTGTTGCTAAATGCTAAATGGGAGGTTAAGTGAGTTATGGCCCATTTTGCAACAGTTGTTAAGTGAATCACTGAAGTTAGGAACACGGTTGTTCATTGAATCTGGCTCCCCTGTGGACTTTGCTTGGAAAAAGGTCACATGACCCCGGGATACCGCAACCGTCATAAACATGAGCCAGTTGCCAAGTGACTGAAGGTCACCAAAAGTGAGCCATGGCAACCGTCATAAGCACATGCCAGTTGACAAACGTCTGACTTTTGGTCACGTGACCATGGGGATGCTGCAACGGTCGTTAAGTGTGAACAGTGGTCCTAAGTCGTTTTTTTCAATGCCGTTGCAACTTCGAGTGGTCACTAAAGAAATGGTTGTAAATCAAGGACTAGCTATATTGTAAGAATCTTAATGTTAAAATACTAAAGTTTATGTTGTTGTCTAAATAGGGAGCGGTGCAGTTTGCAAAGTAGGCAACTGGCCTTATGTAGTTGAAAAAAAAGGGGGGCAATGTATTTATTTAGTGTATTTTTATTTTGCCCCCCTCCAATATGACTAACATTTCTGCACTTCCTTAATTTATCTTTTCTCTGTTTCATCTGGATTATGCACTAGTTTAGTTTCTTTCACCTGGTCCTGAATTGAACCATACCAAACTTTGTATTAAGGTTTGAGCTTCTCTGGATTTCAGCTCCAGAGCTTAATCATAGTTGGTGAGCTTTTGTTTTTCTGGATGAGATATCACCCATTAAATAGAAAGAAGTCGAGCTAATTCAGGATGCTACTTTTCCCCCCCCCCCCAAAAGTCCTTTCTTGGTAACTTAGATTGTTCAATCACAAGAATTACCAGAAATGAGAAACTTTTTTTCTGATCCCTGGAAGTTCTAAGAACATTTGCAGAGAAAAATAAAAGAAAGCAATGCAGGAATTAGGTGACCTGATCCTCTCTGACCAACCATGCAGCTGAATCCTACCCATGGATATGTCCACATTATCCATATCCCTACATGACACAGGGCCAGGAGGAGCCATCTTCATGCCGTTATATCAATCCATCCTACCCGGTCAGGAGGAAAGGTGTGTTATGTACCCCGACTGGTCTGGTGTGTGGGAAGAGAGCTTTCTTTGCTGTTGCCCACAGTTGCCTGTGGTTCTTCCCTCCCATCTTTACCTTCTGTAAAAGTATGAAAACTGTGGCCTTCCTTAGGATATGCACAGGAGCACCCAACGGTGGGGTTAGTTAGCTCCTTGAAACAGCCCTCCCCGTGCCTTTAAATTGGTTTCTAACTTTCCTTGCCTCTTTTAAATTTTACATACTACTTTTTATGCCATCTCCTAGAGCACTGTTTCTCAACCTTGGAAGCTTGAAGATGGGTGGACTTCAACTCCCAGAATGGTTGAGAAACACTGTCCTAGAGGGAGATGGATGGTTCTTAAATAAGATGAGGTAGGTAGGTAGGTAGGTAGGTAGGTAGGTAGGTAGGTAGATAGGTAGATAGATAGATAGATAGATAGATAGATAGATAGATAGATAGATAGATAGATAGATAGATAGATAGATAGATAGATAGATAGAGATAGACCAGGGGTCTGCAACCTTAAACACTCAAAGAGCCATTTGGACCCGTTTCCCACAGAAAAGAAAACACCGGGAGTCACAAAACTCTTCCCGTGCTTGACTATTTCTTGAGCGGCCACAAAACTAGCATATGTAGTTGAATTAAACGTTCTGTTTTCTTCTAAGTCTTTTCTTTTCTTGGATTTATCCATGGTTGGCTTACCGGGGGTTGAAAAGCTCAATAAATCGCATGCCAGCAGATGTCACATTGGTGGTTGTCACGCATATTTTGAGTGACAGGGAGCCGCAGCAGAGGGGTGAAAGAGCCACATGCGGCTTCAGAGCCACAGGTTGCTGACCCCTGACTTAGACTTATATATCACTTCACAGTGCTTTACAACACTCTCTTAAGCGGTTTACAGAGCCGGCCTATTGCCCCCATCAATCTGTGTCCTCGTTTTACCAACCTCAGAAGGTGTGTCTATGTGTATGTATTATATAATGTGTGTGTGTGTGTGTGTGTGTATTCTTATTTTTGTAGGTTAATGTGTGTTCTTTTTAAGCCAGGTTTTTCCTACATAACCAAGATTTTTTGGAACCACAACTGGGTGAAATCACAATTCACTACATTCTGGGCTCTTCTCTTCATTATGGCTGCAAACAGATTTTAGTGTTGCATTGTGGGAGACCCACTGAGTTCTTCTCTTCATTATGGCTGCAAACAGATTTTAGTTATGTATTGTGGGAGACCCAAATAGCTATTTCTGGCTCATAAGCCGTCATCAGTAGGCCATACCCATTTTATACATTCCTCCTTGTAAAGGCATAATATCTATTTTCTTATTTTTGTAGGTTAATGTGTGTTCTTCTTTTTAAGCCAGGTTTTTCCTACATAACCAAGATTTTTTGGAACCACAACTGAGTGAAATCACAATTCACTACATTCTGGGCTCTTCTCTTCATTATGGCTGCATGTATGCATGTATGTAGATGGATGGATGTAGGTAGATGGATGGATGGATGAGAGAGAGAGAGAGAGAGAGAGAGAGAGAGAGAGAGAGAGAGGTAAGATAGATGACTTCATTGGTTCTGTTGGCCGAATGCTCATTATGTTTCCAAAATGGAGCGAAAGACTGTCACTCAATAGAAGGAGTTTTCCTGCGGAAGCAGGAGACCTGATATAATCCCTGCCCTCTCCCAGGGTGGCTAAAATCCAATCTGAAATCTAGAAGGCTGCTTCTAGCTAGTCCTCACGGGGCAGCATTGACTTGGATGGGTGAAAAGCTGACTTGTCCTGAAGCAGCTTCCCTCTTCTAAAACAGAGGAATTTTCCCTCCCTCCCTGCGAGATAATCTCACAAAAGCTCCCAATTAAAGAAAGAAGAATGGAACATAGACAGATGTGCTGTCGCAATATGTACCAGAAGTACACAAATTACAATTATATCCTGCTTACTGCCTCACAGGGGGGGGGGGGGGGGGAAATCCAGCAGAAGCTGGAGAAAGATCATTTAGAAACTTGCCTGTCTGTTTTTCTTCATATTTATATAAGGGATTAGAGATTGCTCCTGAAAGCAAACTAGAAAGTTACTGATGGGCATTCAGATTTCTATGGGGGTGGGTGGGGAACCTGTCCCTTCTTGTCTCGCTATTTCTCTTCTGTGAAACTCTTAGGTTTGATGGCTTCAGAGTTTTGACCTAGACCAGGGGTCCTCAAAGTATGGCCCATGGGCTGGTTACAGTCCGCCGAAGCCATTAATCCGGCCCGCACGGGACCACAAAGCTACCCGCCCACGTCGCCCCACCTGCCCACCGGCCCCCACCTGCCTCCTGGAGGCCGAGGCCGAAAACGGGATGCGGGGAGGCCCCAGGAGGCCAAAAAGGGACTTGTTTTTGGCCTCCTCAGCCTCCACACACACACACACACACACACACAAACAGAAGTCCCTCAGGCCCCCCCCCCCCCAAGGCAGCCAATCCCTTCCCTAACCGGCTTTCCACCCCCAGGAGCATAACAAATTAAAGTTTAATTGTTTAAAGAATTGCTAAATTGGCCACGCCCACCCAATCACATGACCATCTAGCGACACTCACCCGGTCACATGACCACCTAGCTACGCCCACCCAGCAGGTCTGGCCCCACAACAGTCTCAGGCACCGTGAATTGGCCCCCTGTTTAAAAATGTTAAGGACCCCTGGCCTAGATGAAGCAAGAAGCAGGAGTTTTCCTAAATCTATAATAAAATAATTTTCCATCATCTACTGCCTGATCTTATTAACTGTAGGTGCTCCACTTACTGCGCTATTTTGTCTTCTCTAAAGGGACATGAATTACAGGTTACTCCTCAACCTACAACCACAATTGGGCCCCACATTTCTGTGGTTAAGCGAGACACTTGCTAGGTGAATTTTGCCCCAACTTTCTTGTCAAAGTTGTTGAGTGAATCACTGCAGTTGTTAAGTTATATCACAATTGCTAAATGAATTTGGCTGCCCCCTTGACTTTGCTTGTCAGAAGGTTGCAGAACGTGATCACGTGACTCCTGGACATTGCAACCGTCATAAATATGAGCCAATGGCCAACTGTCTGAATTTTGATCACGTGATTTCAGGGATACTACAATGGTTGTAAGCGCGGAAAATGGTCATAAGTCACTTTTTTCAATGCCTTTGTAAATCTGAACGGTCACTAAATGAACTGCTGTAAATTGAGGATTACCTGTATTATCTTTAGAACAGGGAGGCCCAGCCTTGGCCACTGTAAGACTTCTGGACTTCAAATCCCAGAATTCCCCAGACGGCATGTTGAAGTCCATAAGTGTTAAGGTAGACGAAGTCAGACAGCCCTGCTTTAAAAGTCATTGGGGCTTATATTTCCCATACTTCTCCAAACATATAGATAGTCCTTGTCTTATGACCACAACGGAGCCCAAAATTTTAGTTGCGAAGCAGACAGTTGTTAACTGAGTAGTGCCCAATTTTATGACCTGGCACATTTATTAAGTGACTCACTGCAGTTGTTAAATTAGTAACATTGTGGTTGTAAATTGAGGATCACCTGGAATTACCGTATTTCCCTGAAAATAAGATCCTGTCTTACATTTTTAAGCCCCAAAATAAGCGCTTGGCCTTATTTTCGGGGAGGTCTTAGTATTTTGGGGTGTGTGGAGCAAGACGGGGCTCCTCTTGTCGTCTTACCTTATTTCCAGCTCTGTCTCCCTAACTCTAACCAGAGGAAATGGCGGGGACCGGCTGCGCATGCATTTAAATATTTTTGGGGAGGGCTTATTTTTGGGGAGTGTTTATTTTCAGGGGAGGCTTATTTTAGCGCATGTGCTCAAAAGCCCGATTGGGCTTATTACCCGGGGATGTCTTATTTTTGGGGAAACTGTAACCTTCCTTCCTTCCTTCCTTCCTTCCTTCCTTCCTTCCTTCCTTCCTTCCTTCCTTCCTTCCTTCCTTCCTTCCTTCCTTCCTTATCCTGAGTCAAGGTTGACTCAGCCTTCCATCCTTTCTAAGGTAAGTCAATTGAGGACCCAGTTTGTGGGGGCAATAAGCTGACTTTGTATAAATATACAAAAGTATGAAGGCTGTTGCTTAACGCATTGTAAGCCGCCCTGAGTCTCCGGAGAAGGGCGGCATATAAATCAAATTAAAAAAAAAATTCTCCAAAGCATATTGCTTTTGGAGAATTTCCTTCCTTCCTTCCTTCCTTCCTTCCTTCCTTCCTTCCTTCCTTCCTTCCTTCCTTCCTTCCTTCCTTCCTTCCTTCCTTCCTTCCTTCCTTCCTTCCTTTCTTTCTTTCTTTCTTTCCTTATTTCCTTATCCTAAGTCAAGGTTGACTCAGCCTTCCATCCTTTCTAAGGTGGGTCAATTGAGGACCCAGTTTGTGGGGGCAATAAGCTGACTTTGTATAAATATACAAAAGTATGAAGGCTATTGCTTAATGCATTGTAAGACGTCCTGAGTCTCCGGAGAAGGGCGGCATATAAATCAAATTAAAAAAAAAAATTCTCCAAAGCATATTGCTTTTGGAGAACTAACTTCCTTCCTTCCTTCCTTCCTTCCTTCCTTCCTTCCTTCCTTCCTTCCTTCCTTCCTTCCTTCCTTCCTTCCTTCCTTCCTTCCTTCCTTCCTTCCTTCCTTCCTTCCTTCCTTCTCTCTCTCTCTCTCTCTCTCTCCTTTCCCTCTCTGCCTCTCTCTCTCTCTCATTTAAACACGATTGCGGAGGAGGTGTGGCGCCTTGTTGGCAGTAGACAAGTTTTCATTACTTTAATTGTGTGGTTTATCAGGATTTTCAGCTTTGGGGAGGAGGGTTTGCGGGTTAAATGCAAGAGTGTTATGACAGAATTAAAAGGATTTAGAATAAATAGGAGTTAAGGGGGGGGGAAGCCCTTTGCACTGGGATTTCTATACCTTTTTGATTTGATGGATTTGGCAAGCTGCGGGCTTAAGAAAATATTCCCTGTAAAACGCTGTTTGGCATTTTGTTAAATGCTCTGTACGGAGCAGGTGTGTCGCGCCAGTGAGTTGCACATAGAAAACGCACAATCTCCTATATTTTTAAAAACCCTGTAATCCACTCTAACTTGGAAGGATTAATCCCTTCTATCTCCCAGCCTTGTCAGCTTGTGGGTGAGGCAAATGGTTAAAGACTCTGCAAACACAGGGGACACCATTCAGTTATTTCAAATCTGTGTTTCACAACCTTGGCAACTTTAAGCTGTGTGGACTTCAGCTCCCAGAATTTCCCAGCCAGAAATGTGAAACCACGTTTTGTTTTCTATAACACTTACAACCTTTTACAGGCAGTCCTCGATTTACAACAGTCCATTTAGTGACCGTTCAAAGTTACGGCAGCACTGACAAAAAAGCAACTTACGACCATTTTTTACACTTATGACCATTGCGGCAACCCCGTGGTCACCTCATTTACATTCGGATGCTTGACAACTGACTCGCATTTATGACAGTTGCAGTGTCCCGGGGTCATGTGATCTTGCAATCTTCTGACAAACTACGTCAATGGGGAAGCCAAATTCACTTAACGACCGTATTATTAATTTAAGAACTGCAGTGATTCACTCAACAAATGTGGCGAGAAAAGCCGTAAAATGGGGCATGCAGTATTCTGCATTCTAACTCTGCCCACTGCCAGGAGTTCGATCCTGACCGGCTCAAGGTTGACTCAGCCTTCCATCCTTCCAAGGTTGGTAAAATGAGGACCCAGATTGTTGGGGGCAAGAGGCTGACTTTGTAAATTGCTTAAAGAGCTGTAAGGTGGTATATAAGTCTACGTGCTATTGCTATTGGTTCTCTCACATTGATTTGATTTGATTTGATTTTATTAGATTTGTATACTGCGCTTCTCCTTGCGGACTCAGGGCGGTGAACAGCCAGAGATAAAACAAGCTACACAAAAGTTAAAATTTTAAAAACAACTAATATAAATTTGGCCGATAGTTAAAACAATTCCATTTAAAATTAATATCAAAACTCTAAAAATTCTAAAAAAAAATTGAGAGATCAGGCCAAGCCAGCAAGCTGAAAAAAGTACATTTTTAAGGCCCGATGAAAAGTCCGGAGGTCAGAGATCATTCACAACTCTGGAGGAAGGTCGTTCCAGGGGGTGGGAGCTACCACAGAGAAGGCTCTCCCCCTGGGGGTCGCCAGCCGACATTGTCTGGCTGACGGCACCCTGAGGAGGCCCTCTCTGTGGGAGCGAACCGGCCGGTGGGAGGCAATTGGTGGCAGAAGGCAGTCCCGTAAGTACCCTGGTCCTAAGCCATGGAGCACTTTAAAGGTGATTACCAACACCTTGAAGCGCACCTGGAAGTCCACCGGTAGCCAATGCAGCTGCCGCAGGAGAGGTGTCACATGGGAGCGCCCTGTCGCTCCCATAATCCACATATAACCATTGCAGCATTTCCACGGTCATGTGATCAAAACTTGGATGTTCGACAACCGGCATGTATTTATGAGGACTGCATCATCCTGGAGTCATGTGATCACCATTCGTCACCTTCCCAGCTGTTCTGCCCCAGCTACGGACCCCAAAGAACACAGCACACAGAAAGTCTGTCCAAAACTTAATTTACTAAAATAACTCAGTCTGTTTCCAATGAAGGCTGTTAATAAACTTTCTTAACAGCCTACGAGAAACCAAAGATAAAGTAATCACAATCTTACGAAGGTTGGCGGAAAGCCCAGAAGCAATTTGCAGAGAATCCAGACGCGAAGGAGAATGAACTAAAGTTGTTCCCTACAAGTAGCTTCAGTCGGTGTTCCTCCTTAAATAGGCTAAGGGAGTGCCTAATTAGCCTCAAGCCTTACTCTCGAGGAGACTCCCTCCTGAGGAGCCGCTCCTGCCTTTTGACAGCTCTGTGCGCCCGTGCATCGAGAAGAGGCTCCTCCTCTTCTTCCTCTTCACTTATGGGAGCTTCTGGAGGTTCTGAAGGCCCTGGCTGAATCCCCGCCTCTGGCACCACCTCTTCTTCAGCCTCCTCATTGTCTGACTCAAGCGCCAGCTGCACAGGCTGCTGGAGCAGCACCACACCAGCCTCCTCGCTGTAGCTGCACAGGCCGCTGACAGGCCACAACCCCAGCCAGCTTCCAACAAGCAAAGTCAACGAGGGAAGTTGCATTCATTGAATGACCACCTGATTTACTTAACAACTGCAATGATTCGCCTGACAACCATGGATTGTTATGAGGGGTCCTTGATGCCCCTCTGAGCTTGCTTGTTTTCTTACAGGCATTTTGTTACCCTAACTAAGTAACATCATCGTATGGCTTAACGCATTGTAAGCCGCCCTGAGTCTTCGGAGAAGGGCGGCATATAAATCAAATTAAAAAAAATAATCAGTGCTCGTCGATTGTTAATTAATTGTTATTTTTAAATTTTAAAAAATGGGACTTCTGCATGCCTCAAGGTTCATCTGTGCTTAAGTATCTTTGGTTTTCCAGTTTTCCTACTTTTATAGAACCACTAGGCACTCTTAGAGGTGCATTAAAAGGTTGTGATAGAAAAATACCCATTCCCCCCTTCCCCGGATCATTTTATTTTAAAATAAGGTCTTTTTCTGGTCTACGGCACTCTCCCTGTAACTCTTTTTCAAGTTTGTGTTTTAGGCAAAGTTGGTTTGGCCTGCTGGGAGTGACAGTTTTGTTTGCCCGAGTTTCTTAAAAGGGCTTCCAATGTTTATCAACAGAGGGTTCATATAATGTAAATGTGCTCATAGAATGGATTGTTGATTGTAAAACTGTCTCTGTGAGTCATTAAATGTTGAATAAACCGAGACATAATTGGGGAGGACGAATTTTTGTAGATGATTGGTAAACGTTTTAAGTGCACAGATTCAACCGGGGCTCTTTAATCTTCAGGAATACTGTTGAGTGAAAAATCTGTCTTTCTGCGTTAATGGTTTTTCTGTTCAGATTATTTCAGATTATTTCATTTTTAGAAGACCCGTGGTTAAACTGTGAATTTAAGCTCTGCGAAGAGCTTTTTCAGCAATATTTTCGGTGGATCAAATGGCCTGAATTTTCACGAGAAAGAAGTCAATCCTTAACTCTTAAATATCGTTTTATCATTACTATTACTTATTTTTAGATTTTCTTTGAGCGTAACAGAAATACAGGTAATCCATCGATTTACCGCCAAAATTGAACCCAGAATTTCTGTTGCTAAGTGAGAAATTCATTAAGTGAGTTTTGCCCCATTTTACGACTTTTCTTGTCGTGTGTGTTAAGTGAATCACTCAGGTGTTAAATTAGTAACATGGTTGTTTAAGTGAATCTGACTTCCCCATTGTCTTTGCTGGTCAGAAAATTGCAAAAGGGGATTATATAACCCCGGGACACTGCAACCGTCATAAATATGAACCACTTGTCCAGTATTCTAATACAAATCACATGACCATGGGGATGCTGCAACGGTCATAAGTATGAAAAATGGTCATAACTCCCTTTTTTCAGTGCCATTGTAACTTTGAACGGTCACTAAACAAGCTGTTGCAAATCGAGGACTACCTGTACTTAAACAGAGTTGAACATAGTCCAATTGCTCTATGTATTTCATGCATAGAACTTCCCGAAGTATCACTAACAGATTTTGGAGTGCATCTCAGTCTTTGACAGGTTTTCAGTAACGTTTATAAAAAAAAAATTGTTCACAATTAAGTTTTTCTATGAAGAACATAGGCCTGCCCCTGAGATGCACCCGGAGACTCCAGCTGATCCAGAACGCAGCTGCACGGGTTGTTACAGGAGCCCCTCGTTACTCCCATATAACACCCCTCCTGCGTCAGCTGCACTGGTTACCAGTGGTTCTCCGGGTCCGCTTCAAGGTACTAGTTCTCACCTATAAGGCCCTACATGATTTAGGTCCAGGATATTTACAAGACCTTCTCCTGCCTGCTTCCCACCGTCCTGTTCGCTCACATAGGGCCGCTCTCCTCAGGGTCCCGACGGCGAACCAATGTCATCTAGCGGTGCCCAGGGGTAGGGTATTCTCTGTGGGTGCTCCCACCCTCTGGAATGAATTACCTACCGAGCTCCGGACGGCTCCTGATCTCCGCTCCTTTCGTCAGGAGCTGAAGATTTGGCTGTTCAAGCAAATAGGCTGACTCTGATTCTGGGTTTATTATTTATCATTAATTAGTTATTTGATTTAAAGTGCGATTTTATTGTACATGTTTCTTAACTTGTGTTCGCTGCCCTGAGTCCTTCGGGAGAAGGGCAGCATATAAATGCATGTAATAAATAAATAAATAAATAATAAAATGTGCTTCATATAGTCTCTGGAGAAGGGTGGGATATAAATCGAACCAATAAATAAATAAATAAATAAATAAATAAATAAATAAATAAGAACAAAATAACTGGGCTAGAATAGGGTTTTTTTTCATAAATAAAGATTAGAATGTGCTCGACTATTCTATTGCATGCAAATCAAAGTGATAAGACCCATTCAGTTAGAGTTGCCTTACATGTAATTGGAGATAAATTTCCAACAAACTTCTCAATATAGAATATAAAATCAGAATAGAGCTGGAAGGGAATTTAGAGGTCTTGTAGTCCAGCCCCCAGCTCAAGCAGGAGATCCTATACCCATGATGGCGAACCTATGGCATGCATGCCACAGGTGGGATGCGGACCCATATTGGTGGGCACATGAGCATTGCCCTAGTTCAGTTCTGGTGCACGTAGCTGATTTTTGGACCTTCTGGGCCCACCGGAAATCGGGAAACGGGATGCTTCTGGCCTCCGGCGGGTGGAGGGAAAGGCCGTTTTCGCCCTCCCCAGGCTCCTAGAAAGGCTCTGGAGCCTGGGGAGAGCAAAAAACAGGCCTACCGGGCCATCACATGCCAATAGCGGAGGGAAGGCATGGGGGGTGGTCGCACACGCATGCGTGGGGGGCGGGGCGGGGCGCATTGAATTATGGTTGTGGGCACTGCACGCACGACACCCCCCCCCCCGCGCGACCCCCACTTTTGGCACGCGACGGCAAAAAGGTTCACCATCACTGTCCTAGGCTCAACCCCTTCGTTCTTTGATTGTCACTTTGTGAAAATATCTCTGGGCGTGAAAAAAATATGTCAAATATACAGGAAAAAAATACAAAATAAATGATTTCGCCCAATAGAAAGATCTGCCAGCAGGTATATATATAGGTGGATGTATGTTTGTGTGTAACAGAAAGATGATAACATCAACTTTTCATTATTATGAAACACACATACACCCCCTGAGCAGAAATGGCTTCAGAAACAATCTAAGAACAAAGAGAGTGTGAAATTGAGAAAAAAAAGCCTGCTGGGCTCAGGAGAAATGTGGCCATAATGCTCTCAATTATCAACTGGACCTTCACTAATTAGGAGGAGAGAGAGATTAATTAGCGAATGAGAGAGACAAAGAGACAGACAAGGGCCTTGGAGCCTCATCTCAGTTTAGAGAAGACAGTGGTCCTCAGGGTAAGCTGATTCAAGACTCTTTTTTTAAATGACCCCGTAATCCAGGGATGGCTAACCTTTTTGCCGTCGCGTGCCAAAAGCGGGAGGAGCGGGGGGGGGGGTCGCGGGTGCATGTGCCCACATCCATAATTCAATGCGCCCTGCCCTCCCCGTATGCGCACGTGACCCCCCCACACTTCCCCTTGCTTTTGGCACACGATGGCATGGCGGGCTCGGTAGGCTCGATTTTCCCCCCTCCCCAGGCTCCAGAGGCTTTCTAGGAGGCTGGGGAGGGCAAAAACAGCCTTCCCCATCCCCCCCGGAGGCCTTCCCGAGGCCAGAAACAGCCAATTTCCCGACTTCCGGTGGGACCGGAAGGCCTGAAAATCAGTTGGCTGGTGCGGCATATGTGCTGGAGTGGAGCTAGGGCAACCCTCGCGTGCCCACCAATATGACTCCACATGGCACCTGTGCCATAGGTTCGCCATCACGGCCATAATCCCTTGCGGTGTGGAGTCTGGGCAACTGAATGGAGCTGAGCGTTTACTGGCCGGATGCCCTTCCTGTCACCAATGCAGAGTTTTGTCCAGCAGATACATTCTCAGTGTGCCCAGAGAGAGAAATATCTGCCTCTACCTAGGATCGAACTCACAGCCTCCTGATTTTGAGGCGAGAGCTCCATCTCTAGGCCACCGTGCACCACTCTGCTTCAAGACTGTTTCAAGATTTTAAGGTGATATATTGCTCATGGGATGTCATAGCTCCCTTTTGAGCATTGTTAGAACACAGGGGTATTATTATTATTATTATTATTATTATTATTATTATTATTATTATTATTATTATTATTATTATTATTATTATTATTATTATTATTATTATTATTATTATTTCAATTTATAAACCACCCTTCTCCTTGCGGACTCAGGGCGGTGAACAGCCAGAATAAAACATGGTATACAAAAGTTAAAAACAATTAAAAATATTAAATATTATTCGGCCAAGAATTAAAACAACCCAATTTAAAATCAATTTCAAATTTAAAAACGGAGGATGGGATCAAGCTAGCCCAGCTAGATGGAATAAATGGGCTTTAAGGGCCCGACGAAAGGTCCGGAGATCTGGAATCCTGCGTATCTCCGGGGGTAGGTCATTCCAGAGGGCGGGCGCCGCCACAGAGAAGGCTCTCCCCCTGGGGGTTGCCAGCCGACACTGTCTGGCTGACGGCACCCGGAGGAGGCCCTCTCTGTGGGAGCGAACCGACCGGTGGGAGGCTATTGGCGGCAGAAGGCGGTCCCGCAAGTACCCAGGTCCTAAGCCATGGAGCGCTTTAAAGGTGGTCACCAACACCTTGAAGCGCACCCGGAAGACCACCGGGAGCCAGTACAGCTCGCGCAGGAGAGGTGTCACGTGGGAGCGCCCTGTCGCTCCCATAATTCCCCGCGCGGCTGTGTTCTGGACCAGTTGGAGCCTCCGGGTGCACCTCAAGGGGAGCCCCATGTAGAGAGCCATCTTGGCAACTTTACAAGCTGTGGACTTCAACTCCCAGGATTCTTCAGCCAGCATGGCACAAGCCTTAAAGTTGCCCCTGACTTGAACCGAAGTAGCTGTAGTTAGGAACACAGTCTGCATATGCCAGTGTAAGCCTTTTTATAGCTTTGTTAAACAAAAACATTAATGGCCCTCCAAAACTGCGCACTATGAACTATGTTTAGTTCAATCTGTCTAGAAGAAATTTCCTGAGGGCAGGACAAGAAGCAATGGGTGGAAACTAACCAAGGAGAGAAGCAACTTAGAACTAAGGAGAAATTTCCTGACAGTGAGAACAATTAATCCATGGAACTACTTGCCTCCAGAAGTTGTGAATCCTCCAACACTGGAAGTTTTTAAGAAGAGGTTGGATAACCATTTGTCTGAAGTGGTGTAGGGTTTCCTGCCTAAGCAGGGGGTTGGACTAGAAGACCTCCAAGGTCCCTTCCAACTCCGTAATTCTATTTTATTCATGTATATTAACCCATACAGTGTGGCTGTAGTATTGTTATTTCTTTTCTTTACTTCACCCTGTTTATTGGTATTATTACTACTATTATCCTCTGTGTTGCTTTGCAAGCATGCCAAGTAGTTCCATACTGGAGGCAAATTCTTTATGTGTCTAACCACATTTGTCCAAATAAAGTCTTCGATTCGATTCGACTCAATAATAGCGCCTTGTGTAGGCCATTTGATCCCTTTCTGGTTAAATCATTTCAGGGCAGCAAAGACATAACTAACATTTTTGTGTGTCTCTTGTGTTCTGCTCCATCCAGATCGCGAGAAGAGTGATAACTTTGCTGAGAAGAGGCCTCTCCTTGCTGTGTGCAAGAGCATCGGATCTTCTGGGTAAGATGATTACATCCAGAGGGGTTTGTTCTGTGGCCTTGTTGGGTTGTTATAATAAAGACAGCAAGGAGCCCAGTTGAGCCTTAAAGACTTAATTGGCTCATCGTGGCAAATCCTGTGTGGGCCGGAGCTTGTTCCTATCTGATGTAGAGTGTGAACCTCTGTCTGAGATGAATTTGGGGCAGAAATGACTCCCCTTTTGGTTTTCAAAATACGTCTGCTTTCCTTCACTATATATATATGTGTGTGTGTGTGTGTAGGTCTTTGGTTATTCGGGTCTTCTCCCGCGTAGAATTGGAAGTATCTTGGCGACGTTTCGACGAAGTCTCATTCGTCATCTTCAGGCTGGTGTTTTCGGCTTCGTGCTTCTAGGAGCAAAGAAGCACGAATGAAATTGCTCCTAGAAGCACGAAGCCGAAAACACCAGCCTGAAGATGACGAATGAGACTTCGTCAAAACATTGCCAAGACACTTCCAATTTTACGCGGGAGAAGACCCGAATAACCAAAGACCTACATACAAACACCCGCGAAAACCTCAGAAAACATATATGTATATGTATATGTATATATATATGTATATGTATATGTATATGTATATGTATATGTATATGTATATGTATATGTATATATATTTCTGAACAAATGTCATCATCCTCGTCCTTGTAATTAATGAAGGCCTCTTTCCTCCTATAACTTTCTGTAATTGTAGTTGCGGGTAAAAATAAAAAATACAGGTAGTCCTTGACTTAGGACCACAGTCCAGCCCAAAATTTCAATGGCAAAGTGAGACAGTTGGTTAAGTGACTGTCGCCCCATTTTTACGATCTTTCTCGCCGGGGCTGTTAAGTGAACAGGGTTGTTAAGGGAATCCCCGCTTCCCCATTGACTTTGCTTGTCAGACAGTCGCAAAAGGCGATCACATGATCTTGGAACACTGCAACCGTCGTAAATGTGAACCGGTTGCCAATCGTCTGGAGTTTTGATCATGTGACCACGGGGATGCAGCAACGGCTGTAAGTGCGAACAATGGTCGCATTTTTCCAGCAAGGTTGTAACTTTGAACGGTCACCAAGTAACCGTTGTAGGTTGAGGACTACCATGTTTTCCCGAAAATAAGGCCTTTATCATGATTTTTCAGGATGCTCGTAATATAAACCCTACCTCAAAAATAAGCTTCAGTTAAGATGGTCAGCCAGATGGACAGATTTATTGTATTTCCCTAAAATAAGACCTAACTGAAAATAAGCCCTAATGTGTCTCTCGGAGCAAAAATTAATATAAGACCCGGTCTTATTTTTGGAGAAATACGGTACCCGTAAATGTTTACCTCTCTACAAGAAAGTACATTTGGGTTTTATTTCAGGCTCCCTGAGCTTCTTCCTTTGTAATTTTTTTTTTTTAAAAAAACACACTAAAATGCTGTTTTTTGCCTGAATAACCAATGTTTAGGAACAAATATGATGGGTATCATAGAAAAACGAACCTGCAGTCCATGAGCTCGTGAAATCTGCTCTCACGACAATCCAAAATTCGGTGCCAAAGAAAACCCCAATTTTGTATCTTTTTGCAGAGGCAGTGTAAACAAACATCACACGATTCAGTCTTTATTCGCACATCTGCTTTTCGCGGAATGGAAGCAAAGAGTCACGCAGAACGCTTAAGCTCTCCTTTTCTGATCAGCGAGGAGGTTACTCAGCTCATTAGCGATGCTACTTGGAGATTTCTGAAAGTTGCATTGCAACATTATCCTTTAGGATATGTTTACAGCTTACGGGGTTGTTTACATGGGTGATTATATGCTTGTCAGGATGTTTATAATTCTACATGCAGCGTTGTTGGTCAGAAAGGCGTCATGTCCTCCTTGGACTCACAAGTGATGCTTTGGAGTCTGCCTGTTGTTCGTTCCTATTTTCAGCCGGTCCATTGCTAAGGTAGCCTAAGAGGAGCGTGGAATTTTTCCCACGAGTGTGTCTGTAGGGGGGGAATGTATAAAAAGGAATTAGGAGAAAAGACACATTCTGCACCAAGAAAAGTTTCGCGATTGGTTTTAATTTGCCACGCTTTGTTTTCAGAATGCTCCTTTTTTTCCCCCCCCCCAGGAAAAAGGCTTGAACAGTTTCTCTTGTTGTCAGGTTGAGATCCAAAAATTCACACAAAGAAAAAGGGAGGGAAGAGAAATGAGCTTTTCATACTATAGTGTATGGTTAAAGTGTTGGATTGGGACCGGAGGGAACCAGATTTAAATTCAATCTCAGCCCTGAAAACTCATCAGAGATATTTGGGACCGATTGCAAGTAGTCCTTGACTTATCACTACAATTGATCTCCAAATTTCTGTTGCTCGGCAAGACAGTTATTTAGTGCGTTTTCCCTCATTTTACGACCTTTCTTGCCAACAGTTGTGAAGCGAATCACTGCAGTTGTTATTCTAGTAACATGGTTGTTAAGTGAAGCTGGCTTCCCCATTGACTTTGCTTGTCAGAAGGTCGAGAAAGGAGATCGCATGACCCCGGGACACTGCGACCGTCATAAGTATGAGTCAGTTGCCAAGCAGCTGAATTTTGATCACGTGACTATGAGGATGCTAGAACAGTTGTATGTGTGAAAAATGTCTTACGTCCCTTTTTAAGGTGTTGTCGTAACTTCGAACAGTCACTAAACGAATGGATGTAAGTTGAGGATTGCCTGTACCAGGGAGCCGCAGCAAGGGAATGAAAGAGCCCACATGCGGCTCCAGAGCTGTGGGTTGCCGATCCCTGGCTTGTACTCTCTTTCCCAGTTCCAGTAGCAGCTTTGGAAGATTTCTAGTCACAACGTGACTTTTAAAAATCTCAATCAGCGGTGTCCAGCTTAAGGATGGTGCCGTCTCCTCGGTCAAGGGGACCTATTTATTTATTTATTATTTATTTATTTATTTATTTATTTATTTATTTATTTATTTATTTATTTTAATATTGTCCTTCTCCCAAAGGACTCGGGGCGGTGTACAGCCAACAATAAAACACATCCATATACCAAAATTAAAAGCAGTTTAAAAATATATTAAATAATTTGGCCCTCAGTCTAAAAATAAACCAACAGTTGAAACTCCTGTTTAGGCCATCCCAGCTTCTTGGAATAAAAACGTCTTGAGGGCGTGGCGAAAGGTGCGTAGGTCAGAAATCCTCCGCATCTCTGGGGGCAGATCGTTCTAGAGGGCGGGTGCTCCCACAGAGAAGGCTCTCCACCTGGGGGTCGCCAGTTGATATTATTTCACCAACGGCACCCTGAGGAGTCCCTCTCTGTGGGAGCGTATTGGCCGGTGGGAGGCTATCGGTGGCAGAAGGAGATCTCGTAAGTACCCAGGTCCTAAGCCATGGAGCGCTTTAAAGGTGGTCCCCAACACCTTGAATTGCACCCGGAAGATCACCGGGAGCCAATGCAGCTCGCGCAGGAGAGGTGTTACGTGGGTGCGTTGTGTCGCTCCCATAATCACCCGCGCGACCGCATTCTGGACCAGTTGGAGCCTCTGAGTGCTCTTCAGGGGGAGCCCCATATAGAGAGCATTGCAGTAGTCCAGACGGGCAGTGACGAGAGAATGAGTGACCGGTCCAGAAAGGGGCGCAACTGGTGGATCAGGCGAACCTGATAAAAGCCCCCCTCCCTGGCCACAGCCATCACATGATCTTCTAGAGACAGCCGTGCATCCAAGAGGACATCCAAGTTGTGTTCCCTCTCTGTGGCGGCCAAAATCTCACCCCCGATAGCGATGGAACCAGCTGGCTATACCGGGACGCCGGGAACCACAACCACTCGGTCTTGGAGGGGGTGAGTCTGAGCCTATTTCTCCCCATCCAGATCCGCACGGCCTCCAGACACCGGGACATCACGTCAAGTGCAAGATGTTGCTAACCCAAGTAGCATGCCGGTCCTCAGCCACACCGGTGGCCCGGGAACGGACTCGAGATTTTAATTCACTACCAGAGAGCAGCATTTCTGCTTCAGATCACTTCAAGACAATGGCAGGACCTCAATGTTCCCCTGCTTGGTGTGCGGAAGGTCTGAGGCACAGCCCTTGGCAGCCCTCCAGTTCAACCTATGCAAGGATGGGAATGATTATGACGACGGAGAACCCAAAGGGATTCTGGCAATCCGGATTGACTATAAAGGGCTAAAATTTGCCCTCGAAGGCAGCTGCCCTTCTTCATAGAGTACTTTGTGTATGAAGTTATGGATGCTGAAGGAATGGATCAGGGGTGAAATGTAAAATTTGTTACTACCGGTTCTGTGGGCGTGGCTTGGTGTGTGTGTGGGGGGGAATAATGTGACGGTGGGCGTGGCCAACTTTTTTTAAAAAAAAACTTTTCAAAGCATTTTTTCTAATGCTTTGAAAAGCCTCTCTGCCGATCAGGCAACTCAGCTGGGACTGTCAGAGAGGCTTTTTAAAAAAAATATCTCTCTGCTGATCAGGAAACTCAGCTGGGATCATCAGAGACTTTTTTTTACCACCTCTTCGGCCAAGAGGTTGCAGAAAAAAATGCTTTGAAAAGCCTCTGACGATCCCAGCTGAGCTGCGTGATCATCAGAGGCTTTTTTTTAATTTTTAAAAGCATTTTTTCGTTGGAAGAGGTTATAAAAAAATGCTTTTAAAAGTAAAAAAAAAGCCTCTGATGATCGTACAGCTCAGCTGGGCATGGTGGTGGGTGGGTGGGGGCAGGGACTTTTGCTACCGGTTCTCCGAACCACCCGCTGCCATCACTACCGGATCGGGCGATCCAGTCCGAACTGGGAGCATTTCACCCCTGGAATGGATCTACACAAGGTTCTGTTCCCCTCGGAACGGAATCACAATTCCATCGTGATTCTGCCACTAACACTCAGGCTCCTCCTGTGCCAGGGGGTATGCTCGTTTTTTCATTTGCCACTCTGATCCATGCCTATAATACAGGTAGTCCTCGACCTACGACCACGGTTGAGCCTGAAATTGAAGTTGCTGAGCAAGGCCGTTGTTAAGTGAGTTTTTGCCCCGTTTTAAGACCTTTCTTGCCACAGTTGTTAAGCGATTCACTGCAGTTGTGAAGTTAGTAACACGTTTAAGTGAATCTCATTTCTCCATTGATTTTGCTCGTCAGAAGGTCGTAAAAGGCGATCACGTGAGCCAAAAACATGGCAACCGTCATAAATCTGAATCGCTTGCCAAATATTGATGATGTGAGCATAGGGATGTTGCAGTGGTCCTGAAGTGTGAAAAATGGTCATAAGTCACTTTTTTCAGTGCCGCTGGGATTTTGGATGGTCACTAAATGAACAGCTGTATGTCTAGAATTAGTTGTACGAAGGGTAGGATTCTGGGATCACAAACAAGACGGTTGTGGATTGCACGACACCCCTGGCCTCTCAAGCGGGCCTTCTTCCTTCCACGCTGAAGAAAACTGAGCCTCTCCCTCTTCTCAGTTGCAGAGTTGAGGGACCTTGGAGGTCATCTAGTCCAACCCCCTGCTCAAGCTGGAGCCCCTGTGCCATACCAGACAAATGATTGTCCAGTCTCTTAAAAACTTCCAGTGATGAAGTTCCCAGAACTTCTAGAGGTAATTCATTCCACTGGTTTATTGTTCTCACTGTCAGGAAATTTCTTCTTAATTCCAGGCTGCTTGATTAGTTTCCATCCGTTGCTTCTTGTTCTGCCCTATTGTGCTCTAGAAAATAGAATAGGTATGGCAAAATAGAGTAGAGTAGAGTAGAGTAAAATGTATGGAACAGAACAGAACAGAACAGAACAGAATAGAATAGAATAGCAATTTAGAATACAATAGCAATTTAGAAAAGGGTAGAATAGAGTAAAGTAGAGTAAAATATATAGAATAGAATAGAATAGAATAGAATAGAATAGAATAGAATAGAATAGAATAGAATAGAATAGAATAGAATAGAATAGAATAGAATAGAATAGAATAGAATAGCAATTTAGAATAGAATATTAAAATGAAGAGTAGAGTAGAGTAGAGTAGAGTAGAATAGAATAGAATAGAATAGAATAGAATAGAATAGAATAGAATAGAATAGAATAGAATATTAAAATGAAGAATAGAGTAGAGTAGAGTAGAGTAGAGTAGAGTAGAGTAGAGTAGAGTAGAGTAGGATAGGATAGGATAGGATAGGATAGGATAGGATAGGATAGGATAGGATAGGATAGGATAGGATAGGATAGGATAGAATATTAAAATGAAGAATAGAGTAGAGTAGAGTAGAGTAGAGTAGAGTAGAATAGAATAGAATAGAATAGAATAGAATAGAATAGAATAGAATAGAATAGAATAGAATAGAATAGAATATTAAAATGAAGAATAGAGTAGAGTAGGGTAGGGTAGGGTAGGGTAGGGTAGAGTAGAGTAGAATAGAATAGAATAGAATAGAATAGAATAGAATAGAATAGAATAGAATAGAATAGAATAGAATAGAATAGAATAGAATATTAAAATGAAGAATAGAGTAGAGTAGAGTAGAGTAGAGTAGAATAGAATAGAATAGAATAGAATAGAATAGAATAGAATAGAATAGAATATTAAAATGAAGAATAGAGTAGAGTAGAGTAGAGTAGAGTAGAGTAGAGTAGAATAGAATAGAATAGAATAGAATAGAATAGAATAGAATAGAATAGAATAACAATTTAGAATAGAGTAGAATAGGGTAAATAGAGTAGAGTAGAATAGAATAGAGTGGAATAGAGTAGACTAGAGTAGACTAAAGTCGAATAGAATAGCAATTTAGAATAGGGTAGAACAGAACAGAACAGAACAGAACAGAACAGAACAACAGAGTTGGAAAGGACCTTGGAGGTCTTCTAGTCCAGCCCCCTGCTCAGGAAACCCTATAGCAGTGATGGCTAACCTTTTTGCCGTTGCATGCCAAAAATGGGAGCGCAGAGGTGGGGTGGGGGTGGGGGGGTTGCACGCGTGTGTGCCCACACCCATAAATAAAGTGAAAAACCGGCCTTCCTATCCTATTGTAAGTCGGCAAACGGACACTGGAGGGCCTCCGGAGTGGGTGGGGAAGGCTTTTTTCACCCTCCCCAGGCTCCTAGAAAGCCTTTGGAGCCTGGGGAGAGCGAAAAACGGGCCTTCTCCTCTACCGGAGGCCCTCCGGAGGCCAGAAACAGCCTGTTTCCAACCCCTGGTGGGCCCGTAAGCCCCGAAAATCAGCTGACTGGCACGTGCATGCGCGCTGTATTTGAGCTAGGGCAACGCTCGCATGTCCACCAGTATGGCTCGGCATGCCAGCTGTGGCACGTGTGCCATAGATTCGCCATCGCGGCCCTAAAGCATTTCACACAAGTGGTTGTCCGAACTCTTCTTAAAAACTTCCAGCGATGTTTTTCTGCCTAGAAAAAGTCCTCCTGAATTGGAATAATTAACTTTGCTCGGCTTCACTGGCTTCACATGCCGATGACGGCGGTGACTTCTCCCCCACCCGTTCCAACCATCAAAAAGGACGCAGCCTTGAAGTACAAATGGGAAGCAGATTGTCTGTTCTGGCCAAAGCGTTTGATGCCGGTTTCCTTAAACGGCTCCAGTCGACTAAGGGCCTTAGATTACAAGATTTACAAATGGAAGGGGAACGACCCCCATTTCTCACCGCACCAAAAAAAGAAAGCCGAAGGAAACATTCGCAAGGAGAGGAGTTCGTGGAAATAGAACAAGGGAGGAAGGCTTTGGGTCTCCCCAAACGATCTGAAAAGAGAGCAAGCGGGGCGGATGGGAGAAGGAAGAATCCATGGGAAATTGTTTCGGTTACCTCATAAAACTGAAGAATCCTTTATCCAGCAACGTTGAGCGATGAATGAAAATACTAACTACAGGCAGTCCTCAACTTACGACCACAATAACCCCAAAATTTGAGTGGTGTAGGAGGCTAATGCCTCCTACTAAGGCAACATTTAACATCCAGCTGCCTGCAATTATTACGAGTTCAATTCTCCCCAGGCTCAAGGTTGACTCAGCCTTCCATCCTTTCTAAGGTGGACAAATTGAGGACCCAGTTTGTGGGGGCAACAAGCTGACTTTGTATAAATATACAAAAGTATGAAGGCTATTGCTTAACGCATTGCAAGCCGCCCTGAGTCTCCGGAGAAGGGCGTCATATAAATCAAATTTTTAAAAAAAATTATGTTTGCTAAGTGAAACATTTGTTAAGTGAGTTTTGCACCATAAAAAAGGTCCTAAGTCACTTTTTTTCAGTGCCGTGGTAACTTCAAACGGTCACTAAATGAACCGTTGAACTGCCTGCTTTGCATGATCTATAGACGTTGTTAATGTCCATGTGTCTATTGATGGCTGATTTATCGAGAGTGCCAGGCTTCTAGAAATTCCCTGGCATTTTTTTGGATTTGGCCTGGTCTTGGATGGAACCAGTTGAATCTATGGTTAAATCTTGTCTGTATGTTGTGAAATGAAAGAATTTTCATCTTGTTGTCTGGCTGCCAGTTGGTGGATGCGTTCTGCCACAGTTTTCCCAATTATCAGGTTAACTGACATTCGTCTGATGTCTATGGAGATTCTCAGTCATTCGGGTCATGGTCTGTTCCAAAGGTGGTTTTTTTGAAGAGGCACCTGGATTTTCTGGTTTTTCTTTGAAGATGTTTCAAGCTCTCCTGAAGAAGCTTCTTGGATGAGAAAAAATACTGGTGTGATGAGATTTTTGTGAATCTGCTTGCACACAATTTTATTAGGCATCAGGTTAACCGATGTTGATGTTTATTTATTTTTATTTTATTTTATCAGATTTATATGCCGCTTTTTCTCCGCGAGGACTCAGGGCGGCTCACAACAATAATAACACCAGTCCAGATTAAAATTCAGACAATAAAAACTAAAATTCCCATTAAAACCCCATTCAGTCCAGGCCAATCTGGCGAAATGACCATGTTTTAAGGTCACGGCGGAAGGAGCGAAGGTCGGGGGTTACCCGGAGCTCCAAGGGGAGCTGATTCCAGAGGGTAGGTGCGTCCACAGAGAAGGCTCGCTCCCTAGGGGCCGTCAGCCGACATTGCCTGGCCGACGGGACCCCAAGTAGGCCCTCTCTGTGTGAGCGCACCGGGCGATGGGGAGCTGTTGCTGGCTGCAGATGTTCGGCCAAATACCCCGGGCCTAAGCCATGTAGGGCTTTATAGGTAATCACCACCACCTTGAACCTCACCCGGAGGGCAACCGGTAGCCAATGCAGGTCACGCAGGACATGGGAGCATCGCGACACTCCCATCACTACCCACGCGGAGTCAAATTATCCAGGTCAAGGAAGAGATTAACTCAAATAGCTTGATTCAATTGAAGGACAATTATGGAAATGTTCATGTTTATGAGTCTTTTTCTCTCTCTCTACATGCAGACCTGCCTGCCTATCTGCTGCATTTAAATCAGAACGTTATTAACTTTTCTTCATCAAGTTAGCCTCATCATTATTATTTTTAAAATGGCAATAGGGAACCATCTGCAATTACATTGCAAGCCAGCCAGACACAGCCGTTCTTAACGGGTGGTTCCACTTTACAGCTCTCCCCAAATCCCTATTCTTTTTTTCCCCCCATGAAACATCTGGTTGTAAAACCACTTGGAAGTGGACAACTGCAGGTGCTAAGCCTTCTCCTGCTCGGATTACCCAGGAGAATGGAATTAACCTGAATGAATCAAGCATTTTTACCTAATGCCACTCTGTCTCTGGAATAATTTTGTCTCTCCACATGTTTTATTTCAAACTTGGATTGTCTTATTAGAGGCGCTTCCAAGAGTCAAGGCTGATGGGAAAGGAAGATCTGGAGAATAATGACCGTGTTACTGTTTCCTCTGGCATAGAGGTCTCCAAACTTGGCAACTGGAAGACTTGTGGATTTCAACTCCCAGAATTCCCCAGCCAGCATGGCTGGCTGGGGAATTCTGGGAATTGAAGTTCACAAGTCTCCCAAGTTGCCAAGGTTAAACTGTCCTACTCTAATAGATGAGTCAGCAGCTCTTGGCTTATGAGCCCATCTACTTCCAGCCCTAGTTCTGTGCTTCTAAGATTGGGCCACCGACATTTGACATCAAATGCAAATGAAGTTGTGCAGTTTGATCTAGTTCTAGTGGTTAAGGCACCCGGCTAAAAAGCCAGGGATCGTGAGTTACAGTCCCGCCTTAGCCATGCTGGGTAATCTTGGGCCAGTCACTCTCACTCAACTCAACTCAACTCAACTCAACTCAACTCAACTCAACTCAACTCAACTCAACTCAACACACTCAACACAACTCAACTCAACTCAACACAACTCAACTCAACTCAACTCACTCGATTCTTTTGTAAAAATAGTAAAGGCAGGATACAAATAAATAAATGAGCTCAATATATTCTTGTTAGCTATAAAACCTGTTTATTTTTTATCTATTTATATTTTGTATTTCTTAGCCTCTCATCTCAGATCAGAGCTGAAAGGGACCTTGGAGGTCTTCTAGTCCAGCCCCCTGCTCTAGCAGGAGACCCTATATCGTTTCAGACAAGTGGCAGTCTCTTCTTAAAAACGTCTAACGTTGGAACATTTTGATATTAATTTTAAATTGGATTGTTTTAACTATCGGCCAAATTTATATTAGTTGTTTTTAAAATTTTAACTTTTGTGTCGCTTGCTTTTTATCTCTGGCTGTTCACCGCCCTGAGTCCGCAAGGAGAAGGGCGGTGTACAAATCAAATAAAATCAAAATAAAATCAAATCCACAACTTCTGGAGGCAAGCGGTTCCATCGGTTAATTGTCTTCCCTGTTAGGAAGTTCCTCCTTAATTCCAGGTTGCTTCTCTCCTTGATTAATTTTCATTCATTGTGTCCTGTCCTGCCTTTCTTTTAACTCAACTTTAAAATGGGTAGAAATCATGGCCCCCTACTGCATTCGGTTTCCCCATTCCATATACAGATAGTCCTCAATTTACAGCCATTTGTTTAGTGACCTTTGGAAGTCATAACAGACTGAAAAAAGTGACACGACCAGTTAAGACACTTAACGTCCGTTGCAGCATCCCCATTGTCGCAGGGTCAAAATTTGGACCCTTGGTAAGTGACAGATATTTATGACGCTTGCATTGTCCTGGGGGGTCATGTGGCTATCAAGCTTCCCAGCTGGCTTTTGTTCTGTCCCCGTCTCACCCACACAGACAGCTGGGGGTTAAATAAACCGGCAGACAACCAATTCTTCCGATAAGACACTTGGCAGCCACCCAGTAGCTGCTTGCCAAGAACTTTTACTCAATAAACAAAATACCCACAGTCAAGAATTGTCCAGTTCGTAAAATAAATTCAAGGCCGATAATGTTGTTTCCAGAGATGCAATGTGACTCGATAGGAGTTAGTTTTGTCCGTCACAGAGTCTTAATGGCTACCTCACCCCCTTTTATATCCTGTGGGTTATGGTCCAGTGACTCAGCCTAATCTCTGGCACACCTTTTCTTCTGCTGCGCGCGCTTATCCCTTTGACACTGCTGAGGATCCAGCCAAGACTCATTACCCTCATCACTGTCCACCTGTGGCTGCGTGGACGTGCTTGGCTCTGGGCCTGTCTCTTGCCCTTCGGTGTCCTCCGGAGGCATTGCCAGAGAGGAGGGTCCTGGAGAGGGAGGCCTTGCCAACTCCTCCCCCTCACTCTCAGAGTCTGGATCCGCCGATGACACAGGCTCAGGCAAACGGAGCCATAACAGCTTTCAAGAAGCCAAGTCAGTGGAGAAGCCAGATTTGCTTAACAACTGCATGATTCACTTAACAATAGCAGTGATTTGCTTAACAACCATGGCAAAAAAAGGTCATAAAATGAGACACCACTCACTTAATTCCTTTGCTTAGCAGCAGAAATCTTGGGCTCTATTGCAGCTGGAAGTTCACATAACAGGTAATCCTCAATTTACAGCCACAATTGAGGCCAAAATTTCTGTTGTTAAGTGAGACATTTGTTAAGTGAGCTTTGCCCCATTTTACATCCTTCCTCACCACAGTTGTGAAGCGAATCGCTGCAGTTGATAAATTAGCTACACCGTTGTTAAGCGAATCTGCCTTCCGCCTTGACTTTACTGGTCAGAAGGTCATAAAAAGGTGACCCCAGGACACTGCAACGGTCGTAAACACGAACCAATTGCCAAGCATCTGCATTTCGATCACATGATGATAGGGATGGTGCGATGGTCATTAAGTGTGAAAAAGGGTCATCAGTCACTTTTTCACTTTTTCAAATGAATGCTTGTACACCGAGTACTAACTGTAGATGGCATTTTCCGCCCCAAGTCATTTTTTTTTTGGGTGAGATGGGCTGCCATATATAGTTGATAAAGAAAACAAAAGCTAACCACGGTCATATTTTGTGGTTTCGCTTTATTTTCTTTCTACTTTACTGGCAAGGTACCACGTGAGTGGCCACGGTGTAATGAGACCTTGGAAACAAAGCAAGTTAGAACGCAATATTTTTTTTTGCTCTGAGCAACTCTTTAGGACAGGCGTCCTCAAACTTGGCAGCTTTAAGACTTGTGGACTTCAACTCCCAGAATTCTCCAGCCTAGCTGGAGAATTCTGGGAGTTGAAGTCCACAAGTCTTAAAGCTGCCAAGTTTGAGGACCCTGCTTTAGGATTTCACTTATACACACCTGTCCCACCCCCTATTTTTTTTTACCCTTTTAAACTGGAGGTGTTGAGGCCACGAGTGGGTTCTACTTACTTTTACTACTGGTTTGCAACGGGGCCGTGGGCAAAAGTGTTCTGATGACGTTGGGGTCAGTGGGCGGAACCCCCCGCCGGTTTTGGTACCGGTTCTATAGAACCGGGGGCAACCCATCACCGGTTGAGGCCGATTCTTGTAGCTCCATGACTACTAAACTGCAGTCTTCACCTTAAAATAAGTCAGGGAGAAAGTGTGCACTCAGTTATTCAAGCTTCCTTACAAATGTCTATATTTATGTACTAGGACTGTAACAGTGGTGAAATCTAAAATTTGTTACTACCGGTTCTGTGGATGTAGCTTGGTGGTGGTGGGGGGTAATGTGACTGGGTGGGCGTGGCCAATTTTTTATTTTCATTTTTTACTTTTAAAACCATTTTTTCTACCACCTCTTCGGCGAAGAGGTTGTAAAAAAAGTGCTTTCAAAAGCCTCTGACGATCCCAGCTGAGTTGCCTGATCGGCAGAGGCTTTTTTTTTCTTTTAAATGCCTCCGACGATCAAGCAACTCAGGCTTGGATCGTCAGAGGCATTTAAAAGGAAAAAAAGGGGTTTTTTTCCCTTTTAAAAGCCTTTGATGATCCCAGCTGAGCTGCGTGATCATCAGAAGCTTTTTTTTTTTTACTTTTAAAAGTATTTTTTCGGTGGAAGAGGTTGTAGAAAAAATGCTTTTAAAAGTTAAAAAAAAGCCTCTGATGATTGTGCGGCTCAGCTAGGCATGGGGGGCGGGGCAGGGATTTTTGCTACCGGTTCTCCGAACCACCCACTGCCATCGCTACCGGATCGGGCGATCCGGTCTGAACCGGGAGCATTTCACCCCTGGACTGTAATGGATATGCAAACAGTTGAAGGATATTTCACTTTAAATTGTGGAACTTGCTTTGAAAGATTTTCTTTCTTTGCAAATAATAAGTAGGTAGTCCTCAAAGGTATGGCCACAATTGAGCCCAAAATTTCTATTGCTAAGTGAAACACTTGTTAAACGAGTTTCGCCCCCTTTTACGACCTTTCTTGCCACCGTTGATAAGTGAATCACTGCGGTTGTTAAGCGAATCTGGCTTCCCCATTGAGTTTGCTTGCCAGAAGGTCACAAAAAGGGGATCACGTGACACCCCCCCCGGGGACACTGCAACGGTCATAAATACGAGTCAGTTGCGAAGCGTCTGAATTTTGATCACGTGACCACAGATGATGCAACGGTCATAAGTGTGAAAACTGGTCATAAGTCCCTTTTTCCAGTGCCGTTGTAACTTCGAACGGTCACTAAATGAACTGCTGTAAATCGAGGACTATCTGTACTGGATGGGTTTTTTTTTTTTTTACCCAATCTTGATTTAACATTCAGAGCATCTTTGGAATGGGAGTAGAGAATCTATAAAAACAATTATAATAATAAAACTGCATTTGTGTTCCCTAAACAGCCTTCCAGTGGAGTTTTCTTTGGGAATAATCCGGATTTTTTTTTAATGATAAATAGCTCCTATGAAGAACATCCACCCAACCCTTTAAATTTTTGTTTAAAGGGAATGTCTATAAATAAGCATCGATTACACATCTGTAAAACTAATCTCGTGAACGGGCTGGTGATCTTTCTCTCTCTTAACCTCCTTTATGCTTCTCTCTCCCCCCCACCCCCCAAAACTCCCAGGGTTTAAAATACAGGCTTAAATTGAAACTTGCTCATTTCTCCCCAAATTAAACGCTCTGTTGGGACCTATAGGGAAATTCTGTTGTCTGGGCTGAGAGAGTGGAACTGGCCCAGTGAAAACAACCAGCAACAGCCAGCTCAAACCACAAATTCCATTTGCTTTCCTACGCAGTTCGGAAATGGGTGGAAGAGAGGGGGAAAAAGAGGGCTTTTGAAACTATTTGGGGACGCAGAGCTAGCAAAAAGCTACCACTGAAACAATGAAAGGTTATTTATTAAGTGATAAGGCAGCAACAGAAATCCCTGGGGGAGTGGGCGAAGAAAGAGCCCCACATCTAATTAAATAGGAAAATTTGCTATATTAACTTCTTTTTTTAACCAGACTTTACAAAGTCTGTTTGCCTTCTTGGCTATATTTTCACCGAAACTAGCATGTTTTATTCAGTGGTGAAATCCACATTTTTTTTACTACCGGTTCTGTGGGCGTGGCTTGGTGGGTGTGGTATGGCTTGGTAGGCGTGGCTTGGGCATGGCAGGGGAAGGATACTGCAAAATCCCCATTCCTTCCCCACTCCAAAGGAAGGATACTGCAAAATCCCCATTCCCTTCCTACTCCTGGGGGAAGGATACTTCAAAATCTCTATTCCCACCTGACTCCAGGGGAAGGATATTGTAAAACCTTCATTCCCAGCTCACTCTGGGGCCAGTCAAAGGTGGTATTTGCCGGTTCTCAGAACTACTCAAAATTTCCGCTACCGGTTCTCCAGAACCTGTCAGAACCTGCTGGATTTCATCCCTGGTTTTATTCCTCATTGCGGAAGGGAAGGGCGTTTGGGAAACGTAGTTTGCAGGTTGACACAATCACTGTGTGATATTCCAAGCTTCTTTGCTTGAACAAAATGCCAGGTAAGGACAACGTGAACATTATCACTGATGAGAAAAAAAATTAGTCCTTGACTTATGACCGCAATTCAGTCCAAAACTCCTGTTGCTAAGCAAGACAGTTATTAAGTGAGTTTTGACCTCGGGACACTGCAGCCGTCATAAATGTGAGTCAGTTGCCAAGCGTACGAAGCTTGTTCAGGTGATGTGGGGACGCTGCGGATGTGGTTGTAAGTGTGCAGAACAGTCCCAAGTCACTTTTTTCCAGCGTCGTCGTAATTTTGAACGGTCACTAAGTGAACTGTTTTAAGTTGAGAACCACCCGCGCTTCAGGAATTGGCCAGATTTTCATGCCGCCTGGGAGTTGTGGTGACAAATGGGTCTTCTTCAGCATATGGAATTTCCCACCATAAAAAGTCAGTTGTGTGATCATAATTGAGCTTCATTTCTAACTGAAGAAATTTATTAAATGATAAGCGAAAAATTGTTCAAAGAAAAAAACCCCGAGAAAGCCTTTTTGCAAAAAGCACCTTAGAGAGAACCACAATCTGGATGATTGAGAATCTCCATAGAAAATTTAATTGTTTGCTGGTTTAGGGCACTGATTTCTTTATATGTTGTGGATTATTTTTATTGTTTTACTATTGTTCGTGTTTTAGGGCATCGTTTTAAGGCATGAGATGAACACGATGTGGGTGGGAGGAATCCTGAGCTTAGTGAAATCTTCGCTTGTTACCTCCAGAAGTTGTGAGCGCTCCATCATGGGAGGTTTTTAAGAAGAGATTGGACAGTTGCATGTCTGAAATAGGGCAGTGATGGCGAACCTTTTCGGCACCGGGTGCCAAAAAGGGAGCGCACGCGTGTCTGGCCTGCAACATGGAAGAGGAGCTGCCTGAAAATGAACTTCCGGTTCTCCAGCAGCGCGCAGAGAAGGGACGTTCAGGAAAGTCAACGTCCGTTACAGCCAGCTACTCTTCCGGGTTTCTGGTGTGCATGCGCGTGCATCGAGAAGCTGGCCGTCGCGCATGCTCACGCAGGAAAAGGAAGACCAGCTAGAAGATCTTTTCGTTTCCAGCACTGTCGCAATACTCAATACGCAAGGCCAACTGATCGTCTCGCGCGCATGTACGCCAAAAACCCGGAAGAGGAATGGGTGACGCGCGTGCCAGGCGACATAGCTTCCGCGTGTCACTTCGAGCACGCGTGCCATAGGTTCGCCATCATGGCTATAGACTGCCAAGGTTCCTTCCAACTCTGTTATTCTGCATTGTGTTCTCTTTTCTGTATCCCAAAGTTGTAGAGAGAAGACAAACCTGCTCTGTGTCTTCTTCAGCAGTGCCTAAGCACTTCTGCTTTCCAGATTTCCAGGTTTTCTTGCAGATGTTTTGTGAGGTAACATCGTAAGTAGTAAAAGGTTTGAGGAGGAAGAGGAGGAGGAGGTCCTTGGTGCTCTCTGAGGTTGGTGGTTTTCTTACAGGCATCTCATTACCCAACTAAATAACAACATCAGTGCTGGAAGGAAATAGTTTGCTCTTTGTTTACATACAAGTGGCTTGTCATGTCAGCCTTGGTGGCAACTTTCTTCTTTGTCTGAGTTGACAGTTGTCTTGATTGTTGGTCTGGTGTCAAGAGGTTTAACACCAAGATTAACAAAAGACCCACAATCCGAGCAATAAACAATACCCCAATCAAGGAGCTACCAACTCAAGACACACAATCACAACAGTAAATAACAAGCCAATCAAGAAACCCCCAAGAGCTCTCCCACCAACACCGGCAGAGCAAGCCACTAGTATATAAACAGAGAGCAAACTCCACTCCCTTCCAAGCACTGATGATGTTACCTAGCTGGGTCATGAAACGTCTGCAAAAGCTCTGAGAGCTCCGAGGACCGCACAGTTCCTTTTAGTTCTTTATAGTTTCCAGGATCATTTTGTGGACTGGCCTGTCCCAAATTGAGAGGGTGCAATGGTCCCATCGCTAGAAGATTGCTCTAAGTTTCAGTCACATTGACCCGAGAGGGTGCTGTGCTTCGTCGTAATTCCAGCGCTTCTTACCTGCAGTTCTGAAGTGCTGACTCTTATGAAATATTTATGATTTGTGAATAAACGAGGAGGAAAGGAGAGGATTCCCAAAGTGCCAATAAAATGTGTTTTCTTTGCTTTTAATTGTTTCAGCTGGAGGCACTTCAGAAAAGTATTCTTTATTCAAGGACGCTCTGAAAGCAAGGGGGGGGGGGGAAATCACCGGCAAATCTACAGCAACGTCCAAAACACGTCCTTCCATGATCTAAGTTGCATTTACATTTGGAAAAGAAAGGGGAAAAAAAAAACCCCAATCTCTCTGGGCTGAATTTCTTCCTGCCTTGCTTTTTCTTCTGCCAGACCCCTCTTTCTTCGGTTGGAAACAAAGCTAAACTTGTCAGATTTTACAGTAGGGGTGTCCAACCTTGGCAACTTTGTGGACTTCAATTCCCAGAATTCCCCAGCCAGCCATTTAACCTGAGTGGGGGGGGGGAGAGAGGGGAAAAGCATGGCTGGCTGGGGAATTCTGGGAGTTGAAGTCCTCCTTCTTGTGCCATATCCATCATTGGATGTTGGCGATCATGTTGGTCATCCTATTTTGATCAACAGCTACACGAAAAAGTGCTGTTGAGTTTTGTCCAAGCTAGTCCCTTAGATTTTGAAGCCACGATGTTCTTCTTCTGCCTGGACTTCGTTTGCCTTTCAATCATTCCTTGGAGGATTGAGTGAAGGATGCCGTATTTTTCACGCATCACATGACCAAAATAGTTCAATTTTCACTTTTTGATGGGTTTTATGATTTCCCTTGGCTGAAGTCCACAACGTAAAAGGACCCCCCCTTGCTTTACAGGTTCTCCTTGTATCCCGGAGTTTTCTATGCCAAACCTTTTCCACCAAGATCTGCGCAAACAGAGAACAGAGCAATCCTTTGCACAAATCCACACGGAAGAATAAAAATAGGCTGAAATTAAAACTACAGTAGTGGCCAAAATTGTGGAAACCTTTTGGGAAAAGTGTATTTTTGAGGTTTGATGGCTAATAACACCCCCCCCCCCTTTTTTTTGTTTTTGGAATTTCAAGATAATCCTATTCCATTGCTGGAATGGTTTGGGAATAGCCCAGACTTAAACCCAATTGAAAAATCTATGGAGCCGACTAAAGAAACTTGTTAGTCAGAAGCGACCCAGCAATAAAACCCAGTTAATAGAAGCCATCATTCAATCTTGGTTTCATATTATAATAGCTGCAGAACTAAAAGACCAGGTTCACTCCATGGGAAGACGTTGTAAGGCCGTCATTCATGTTAAAGATTACCCAACTAAGGATTAACTGACATAGTGATAATTTTTGTAGATTTCATTTTTTCTACATGTTTCACTTTTCTTCTTTGTACTGTAACTGCTATTCTAATAGCAAATCCGTCATACAAGTTATTGCATTACATTCTTGATTAAATTACCTTTCCATTGATATATAATTTTACGATAAGGTAAAGGTAAAGGTTCCCCTTGCACATATGTGCTAGTCATTCCCGACTCTAGCGGGTCCATTTCATCTCCGTTTCAAAGCCGAAGAGCCAGCGCTGTCCGAAGACGTCTCCGTGGTCCTGTGGCCGGCATGACTCAACACCAAAGGCGCACGGAACGCTGTTCCCTTCTCACCAAAAGTGGTCCCTATTTTTTCTACTTGCCTTTTTTACATGCTTTCGAACTGCTATGTTGGCAGAAGCTGGGAGAAGTCACGGGAGCTCACCGCTTTACACAGCAATAGGGATTCGAACCGCTGAACTGCTGACCTTTTGATCGACAAGCTCGGCGTCTTAGCCACTGAGCCACCGCGTCCCTTCCAATTTTATGGTACTACTCCAAAATAAAAAGTGGTGTTATTAGATAGTTTAAGAAAATACACTTTTCCCCAAAAGGTTTCCACAATTTTGGCCACCAATGTATGCCAAATCCACAGTTTTACATCCGAAATGATGCCGAGATCTTGAGCTGTGACCCAGAGTTTTTTCTCAGGCTGGCTGCCTTTTGGATAATTACCCACCGACACCCGAGAATTAAATCAAAATATAACTGCCGGCCAGCCCAGCTCCCTTTTCCTCCCCCAAAAGGACAGCTAAGTGATCATCCCTATTCCAGCAGGAAGAGCCATCCCGTTGGCCCAAGGCCTACCTTTCGAGAGCCCTTGAATTTATTAAATAATGCAAATGCATTATCAAGCTAATTAGAAGAGCAGCCATTTCCAAGATCCCAAATGTTTTCAATCTGTTTTTTTTTTTTTCCTTTAAATTTTATTTTATTATTATTCTTTGAGGCAGCCGGGCGGGTAGAATAAGAAGCCAAGGAAGGAGAAGGAAATCTTATTTCTGGCAGCTCGCTAGACATGGAACTGCGGTTGAACTTTTTACCCTAATTACGTCCTTGCTAAATGCCCAGAGCAGTCTGGAATCAAAGCCGTTCCCTTCGGGCCTTGGAAAGTTTCTCATGTGGCCAACAACGTTTGTTGTGTGATGTGAGGGATGCTTTGGGGGGTGTGGAGAAGAAGAGAAGGGAGGAGAGGAATAAAAGGCCTTGGAATATTGTGCTTGTCTTATCCTCAAACCCCCCCCCCCTCCCTTCCTCCCCTTTTCAAAATTTTCTCAGTTACCACCCACCTCACTTGTTGCCTACAAAAATAGTGTAATTGTTTGCATCTGTGTGTTTTTGTCTGCCATCGGAATCGCTGTTATAAATCAATGTGACAGAGGAGAGGGCGAGCTCATGGCTTCCTCCTCCTCCTCCCTGTTCTCTAATTGGTACTGTCTCTTCCTTCCTTCCTCTTGCCTTGCTAGCTGTTGCATAAACCCCACCTTGTAAATATACTGGAGCGGGAAACGGCCTTTGAATCCCCCACCCCAGAGCATCATTGATGGGGGAGGGGGGGGGCTTGGATGCTCTCTGAGCTGGGTGATTTTCTTGGAGGAGTTTCACTACCGAACTAGATAACATCATCAGTGCGAGTAGGGAGTGAGGTTTGCTCTCTGTTTATATACTCATTCAGAGTACTGAATGCAACATTAAAAAGCAAAGAGTAATAGGATTGGAGGGGATCTCCAATAGATCCCCTCCAATCCCCTCTCCAATAGATAGTAGGATTGGAGGGGATAACCAAGAGCCTTGGTTGTCAAAGCGTGAATCAGCTTCGTTCTCCCCCTGTGATTAATAAACTGTGATTCAAACCTGTGATTAATTAGAGGTGACTGGATCTTGTTTCCCATGGTGTATACTCTCCAAGAAAGAAAACCCGAACTATAAAGCCTAATAAACATTTTTATTGTTACAAAAGTAAAAAACCTAGCTAACTACATTCTTACTGGCAGTTTATCTCAGAGACGAACAAAAGAGAAAGTAAAAAGGAAGTTAGAAAAGAAAGAATGTAGACATGCGCAGTAGCTTCAGAAATCACAAGACGGGCTTATCTTAGAGATAACGTTCTCTGGCAAGGCTACCGTAATGCTCAGAATGGAAGCTCAGCTGGCAAATACAAAATAACGCAGTGCCATTGGTGGCGCAGCAGACTAAAGTGCTGTTAAGTAGCACCAGCTGCCTGCAATTACTGCAAGTTCGAATCTCACCAGGCTCAAGGTTGACTCAGCTTTCCATCCTTCCGAGGTAGGTAAAATGAGGACCCGGATTGTGGGGGCAATAAGCTGACTTTGTATAAAAAAGAACACCGCTTGGGGGGGGGGGGCGAAAGCCCTACTAAGCAGGTATATACAAAAGTATGAAGGCTATTGCTTAACGCATTGTAAGCCGCCCTGAGTCTCTGGAGAAGGGCGGCACATAAATCTAATTTTTTTAAAAAAAGGATGTTCCTGGTGTATGGATTTACCTCAGGATGCTCCTGCTGTGTGGATTTACCTCAGGATAGGAGCCTGGATAGCTCAGCAGACTAAAAGCATTGTGATTAACACCAGCTGCCTGTAATTACTGCAAGTTCAAATGTCACCAGGCTCTAGGTTGATTCAGCCTTCCATACTTCCGAGGTCGGTAAAATGAGGACCCGGATTATGGGGGCAATAAATAAATAAACTGACTTTGTATAAAAAAGAACACCGCTTACGAAAGCTCTACTAAGCAGGTATATACAAAAGTATGAAGTCTATTGCTTAACGCACTGTAAGCCGCCCTGAGTCTCCGGAGAAGGGCGGCTTATAAATTGAACCAATAAATAAATAAATTAATAAATCTTGGCGGTCTTCAGCCCCCTGCTTGAGCTGGAGAACTTCTCCTTTTGATAACCTTCCACCCATTACCTCTTGTCCTGCGCTCAGGTGCCTTGGAGAAGAGGCCAACCGTCTCAAGCGAGAGCCCCTCAATTCACGGAAGACTAGAAGTACTTGCTCAATGCTCTGCCTTGTCAGTAATGGTGGGAGAGAGAGAGAGAGCAAACCCCACTCCCTTATAGCAATGATGACGTTACCTAGTTTGGTAATGAAACGTCTGCGAGAAAATCACCAAGCTCAGAGAGCACCAAGGACCCCCTCAGTTCAACCCCGGGCTACAAATATTCCATCAGCATCCTTGATGGGCCAAATAACAGCCTTGAATGATACCTTTGACTTCCTTTCCTACCTCAAGAAAACGAACACAGATGTGAGATTCATTTATTAAAGTGTGTTTACAGGTAGTCCTCGCCCATTCAAAGTTACAGTTGCAATGAAAAAAGTGACTTTTGACTGTGGTCCTTTCTCTTACAGCTGTTGCAGCATCCCCACAGTCATGTGATGAAAATTTGGGTGCTTGACAGCTGGCCTGTATTTGCGACGGTTGCAATGTCCCTGGTCATGTGATCACTATCTGTGATGTTGCTAGCCAGCTTTTGGCAAGCAAATTCAATGGGGGGAAGCTGGATTCGCTTAACAAGCTCACAGTTTTCACTTAACAACTGTAGTGATTCGCTTACTAACATGGCAAAAAAAGGTTAAGGCTCCTACAAGGATACTTTGCCAAAATTTGACATCTTCCCGGAGTGTCAGATTGTACAGGTAGTCTTCGACTTAGGGCCACAACTGAGCCCAACATTTCGGCTACTAAGTGAAACATTCGTTAAGGGAATTTTGCCCCATTTAACGACCTTTCTTGTCACAGCAGTTAAAGCAAATCACAGCAGTTCTTTTTGTTTTTAAACAATTTTTATTGAATATTTTACATTTTTAAAACCAAAAACATAATAGAAAAAGACAAAAAAAAAAACCAACGAAAAAAGAAAAAAAAGAACATACACATACTCCAAACGGTAAAATACAAAACATAAATAACAACATTATATAACGTTTTGCAACTTTCTGCATTAGTTCTTGAGTTAGTCACGCCGTTGTTAAATGAATCTGGCTTCCCCGTTGACTTTGCTCGTCCGAAGGTCACAAAAAGGGATCACATGACCCCCATCCTAAATATGAGCCAGTTACCAAGCATCTGCATTTTGATACCGCAACGGTCGTTAAGTGTGAAAGACGGTCATAAGTCCCTTTTTCCAGTTGATGCTGCAACTAAATCTTAATTAAAGTAGAGGATTACCTGTTCCAAGACAGCTACATGCATAGATGAAGTGCTAGAGCGGTGAGGCTTTGGATGTCCCAGTTGGGTTGTAAAACCCGGTCAGCTGCGGTTACTCAAACGGACACTTAGGCGTTTCCTTGATCCACACAGTATAAATGTGCTGTGTCTGTCGAACAATCTGCAACGACTTTCCTCACAATCTGCGGACTTCGTCTTCCAGAATTCCCGAGACAGAAGGGCCAAGGCTGGGTGGCTGAGGGAAGGGGGGGGGAGCCCACACACGGAGGGCGCCCAGATGTTGGGGAAGTCAGCAAGAACTCTCTCTCCCTCTCTCTCTCTCTCTCTCTCTCTTTTTGTTGGCGATAAAATGGCTGTATATGAGTTGCAACATGAAAGGTGCTCTACCGATAATTATATTTATCTTGTGGTTTGTAGCCAAGATAGGCCCTGAAAGTGGGCTAAAGCAATTAGAATCTATCCCAAACTTTGCACTCGGAGGATGTAAGGCAGCTGTTCCTGACAGAGCCCCGAATGCACACATCCACTCCTCCCACATCGCTCTTTAAAAAGCTTCCAGCATAAAGTAACAGTAACGGAGTTGGAAGGGACCTCGGAGGTCATCTAGTCCAAACCCCCTGCCGTACTAGGGATTCGAACCGCCGAACTGCCGGCCTCTCTGATTGACAAGCTCAGTGTCTTAGCTACTGAGCCACCTAGTCAGGCAAGTGTGTGTGTGTGTGTGTGTGTGTGAGTGATTTTAGCCCTAAATTAAAAAAAAAACCCAAAGCACCTTCATCCCAACTATTTTCTGCATTTGCCCAGCAAGAGTCTATATTAATCTTCCAGGTACAGGTGGTCCTCGACTTACAGCAGCTCATTTAGTGACCAAAGTTACAACGTCACTGAAAAAAGTGACTTGGGACCGTTCTTCACACTTAGGACCGTTTCTGCATCTCCACGGTCCCGTGATGTTCAGCCGCTTGGCGACTGACTCTTCTTTATGACGGTTCCAGTGTCCTGCGGTCACGTGATCCCCTTTGAAGACCTTCTGACGAGCAAAGTCCCAACGGGGAAGCCGGATTCACTTAACAACCTGTGCTACTAACTTGAGAACTGCACTGATTCGCTTAAAGGGGACAAAACTCACTTAACACATGATTCACTTAGCAACAGAGATGTTGGGCTCCACTGTGGTCGTAAGTCAAGGACTACCTGGCTTTTCGAATGAATGTTTCAATTATTTCTGATCAGAAATGATAGAGGAAGTATATATGCGCCAGTGGTGGGTTTTAACATTTTTTACTACCGGTTCTGTGGGTGTGGCTTGGTGGGCGTGGCAGGGGAAGGATACTGTAAAATCTCCATTCCCACCCCACTCCAGGGGAAGGGCATTGCAAAATCCCCATTCCCTCCCCACTCTGGGGGGAAGGATACTGCAAAATCCCCATTTCCTCCCGATCAGCTGGGACTTGGGAGGCAGAAAATAGATGGGGGCGGGGCCAATCAGAATTTTTACTACCGGTTCTCCCAGCTACTCAAAATTTCCGCTACAGGTTCTCCAGAACCGGTCAGAACCTGCTGAAATCCACCTCCGGCATGCGCACGGAAGAACCGTTTAAAATAAATAATTGATTTGTAGCTCTTAGCAGAATTAGTCAGTGGAACAACTTGCCTCCAGATGTTGTGGGTGCTCCAACACTGGAAGTCCACATTTTGGACAGAGAGGACCGCTGGATTGAAAGAGGGGTCAAAGAGGCCACCTGTGTCCAAATTGAACAGCCTTCTCTCAACAGAGGGGGAGAGATACAACATCTCCAATCTCCAATCCTTTCAGCAGTTCCAAGAAGGCTCTACACCCATTGGCACCATTCAGGTGATCCTGAGGACCCAGACCAGTGATGGCTAACCTTTTTGCCATCGCATGCCAGGAGAGAGGGAGGGCGGAGGAGGGTTGTGCGTGCACGTGTCCATGTGCATGCACGCACAATCCCCTCCCCCGCCACTCCTGGCACATGATGACCCCCTCTAGGAGTCTCTGGAAGATAGGGAAAGAAAAACGGGCCTTCCCCACCCACCCATCCCCGCCCTCCGGAGGCAGGAAACAGCCTGTTTCCCTACTTCTAGTGGGCCCAGAAGGCCCGAAAATCGGCTGAGCTGGCGTGCTGACTAATATGGCTCCGCGTGCCACAGGTTTGCCATACACGGACCCCGACAAGCCTCCAAGTGGCCTCAACGACCCTCTAAAAAAGAATGCAAATGACGAGCTGTCTGCAAGGTGTATAAATCCTTCCATTCCCCACCATCCAGTCGGAAGTGAAGAGGCTTCCCTTCATGAGAAGGGAAATGTCTTCAAAAAAAAAAGCAGAAAGTCCAGTTGCCTCTTGAAAAAAAGCACCTTTGGTCCAACACTGGAAGTTTTTCGAAGAAAAGATTGGACCACCATTCGTCTAAAATGGTGTACGGTTTCCTGCCTAAGCAGGGGGTTGGACTAGAAGACCTCCAAGGTCCCTTCCGACTCTCTTATTCTATTCTATTCTATTCTATTCTATTCTATTCTATTCTATTCTACTCTACTCTACTCTACTCTACTCTACTCTACTCTACTCTACTCTATTCTTCATTCCAATATTCTATTCTATTCTATTCTATTCTATTCTATTCTATTCTATTCTATTCTATTCTATTCTATTCTATTCTATTCTATTTTATTCTATTCTATTCTACTCTACTCTACTCTACTCTACTCTACTCTACTCTACTCTACTCTACTCTACTCTACTCTACTCTACTCTACTCTACTCTACTCTACTCTTCATTCCAATATTCTATTCTATTCTATTCTATTCTATTCTATTCTATTCTATTCTATTCTATTCTATTCTATTCTATTCTATTCTATTCTATTCTATTCTATTCTATTCTATTCTATTCTATTCTACTCTACTCTACTCTACTCTACTCTACTCTACTCTACTCTACTCTACTCTACTCTACTCTTCATTCCAATATTCTATTCTATTCTATTCTATTCTATTCTATTCTATTCTATTCTATTCTATTCTATTCTATTCTATTCTATTCTACTCTACTCTACTCTACTCTACTCTACTCTACTCTACTCTACTCTACTCTACTCTATTCTTCATTCCAATATTCTATTCTATTCTATTCTATTCTATTCTATTCTATTCTATTCTATTCTATTCTATTCTATTCTATTCTATTCTATTCTATTCTATTCTATTCTATTCTATTCTACTCTACTCTACTCTACTCTACTCTATTCTATTCTTCATTCCAATATTCTATTCTATTCTATTCTATTCTATTCTATTCTATTCTATTCTATTCTATTCTATTCTATTCTATTCTATTCTATTCTATTCTATTCTACTCTACTCTACTCTACTCTACTCTACTCTACATTCCAATATTCTATTCTATTCTATTCTATTCTACTCTACTCTACTCTACTCTACTCTACTCTACTCTATTCTATTCTTCATTCCAATATTCTATTCTATTCTATTCTATTCTATTCTATTCTATTCTATTCTATTCTATTCTATTCTATTCTATTCTATTCTATTCTATTCTATTCTATTCTATTCTATTCTATTCTATTCTTCATTCCAATATTCTATTCTATTCTATTCTATTCTATTCTATTCTATTCTATTCTATTCTATTCTATTCTATTCTACTCTACTCTACTCTACTCTACTCTACTCTACTCTACTCTACTCTACTCTACTCTACTCTACTCTACTCTACTCTTCATTCCAATATTCTATTCTATTCTATTCTATTCTATTCTATTCTATTCTATTCTACTCTACTCTACTCTACTCTACTCTACTCTACTCTACTCTACTCTACTCTACTCTACTCTACTCTACTCTACTCTACTCTACTCTACTCTATTCTTCATTCCAATATTCTATTCTATTCTATTCTATTCTATTCTATTCTATTCTATTCTATTCTATTCTATTCTATTCTATTCTATTCTATTCTATTCTATTCTATTCTATTCTATTCTACTCTACTCTACTCTACTCTACTCTACTCTACTCTACTCTACTCTAAAGATTGAATGTGTGAGAATTGGGCTAGCTGGGTCTCCAAAGGTCTGGAAGTTGGCGCTGCTAAATTGCTGTCTTTTGCCTTCTCTGCATGCGGGGTAAAAGTTTGGCTGGCGATGGAAATCTTTCGGGAGGAGCTCCAAACATTTTCAGCTGCCCTGTAACTTTCTATTAAACCGTGGCCTGTGGTTGCCCATCTTTCTCTCTTCTTTGTTTGAGAATTGTTGTTTAGATCTTGTCTAGGATTTTAAGTAGAGGTTTCTTCCAAGGGAGCCTTCCCTGCTTTATGGTGGCCCGTTTGCTTGTTTGTTTCTTTGTTTACAGGATGAATTGCCATCCTTTATCTGATTGGCTGGCTACGGGTTCGATTCTATCGGTGTTTTTGCTCTCGCCGTATCAGAATCTTGGTAGGGAGATGCTCATCTGGGTATCCCATTCCCCGCCCAACCACAACTCTATTGTCCACCCTCCCGCGGAGACGTGAGCTCAACTTCCTGAGTTAGCTAAATTGCTCCCTCGAGGGCCGTGCGTGCTTATTGTGCATTTACCGCTAGGAAAAACAAACCCTGGCTTATAATATAGTCTATATATTTTTCATATCCCCCTCTCTCCTTCCAAAAAAAAGAATGAGTCCTCTGAGGATTTTAACGACTCTGCAACATGGTCCAAACCTACCTTTTCGTTGGTCCGTCCCGTTATCCAGAAGATGGATGCTGTTGGGTTTAAAAGCTTTTGGCTTTGAACTTGAACTCCGTTGTTGCAAGGTTTTCCAGATGAACCCAAACTGTTTTTTTTTTAAAAAAAATACATATCGGCTTCCCAAAACAGAGCATCTTAAATTTACATGAATTTTAAAAAAAAAGCATTCCGGATTGCTCTGGCATTTAAATAACCGTAAAGTGTTACAAAGCAAAGATGGCCGATGGGGAAGGGGGGGCGGGGGGGGGGGAGGACAAAGGCGTGGATGACACCCTGGTCCAATTCGGAGGGTAATTCTGCTCTGCGGTCTTCAGACAGGTGGGAAAAACCCAGTATAAAAATCTCATTAAAATGGAAATAAAAAGAAAAGGAAAACCCAGTAGCTACGTTTTGCGTTTGGTTTCACTTCAGGATGAGCCAGGAAATCAGTTTGTGGACTGAATTATTTACTTACAGGTACTGGGAGGAAGGACTGCGTGTTAGCTCTGTCTAAATGGTACCACTGATCTCATCATCCACTCCTCCAATCAATTGAGGCGCCCCTGATGCACCCCCTGGATATGACCTCTGAGTGGTACCACTGATCTCATCATCCACTCCTCCAGGCAATTGAGACACCCCCATGCTCCCACTGCATGTGAACTCTTGTCTGAATGGTACCACTGATCTCATCATCCACTCCCCCGGCAATTGAAGCATCCTCATGCTCCCACTGCATGTGAACTCTGTCTGAATGGTACCACTGATCTCATCATCCACTCCTCCAGGCAATTGAGACACCCCCATGCTCCCACTGCATCTGAACTCTTGTTTGAATGGTACCACTGATCTCATCATCCACTCCTCCAGGCAATTGAAGCATCCTCATGCTCTCACTGCATGTGAACTCTTGTCTGAATGGTACCACTGATCTCATCATCCACTCCTCCAGGCAATTGAAGCATCCTCATGCTCCCACTGCGTGTGAACTCTGTCTGAATGGTACCACTGATCTCATCATCCTGTTGTGGTCTGCCAGCAACTTGCGCACACGGCAATGGAGTCAGACAGTGAGGAAACTGGGGAGGACCATGGGCCAGTCCTGGAGTCTGGGGAAGGCCCGGACGAGGGCTTTGCATCGGAGGCAGAGATGGGACCAGGGCCATCTGGGAGCGATATGTGGACTCCGGAGCCTCCAGAGGCTGACAGCAGAGAGGCAGAGGAACAGGAGGAGCCTGTCCCTAGTGCATGCATGCACAGAGCTGCCAGAAGGCAAGAGCAGCTAAAGCAAAAGGGACGACTCGGGAGTAAGGCTTGGAGATGATTGCCCCCTTCCATAAGGCATAAAAGAGCAGCAATGAGCTGTTGGGTTCTTTGTAGAAAAGCAACATTGATTCCAGTGCTTCTTGTTAGCGTCTCTTGAACTTTGTGGGGTGTTTTTGCCAAGAAAAGCCTTTGGCAGGGTGCCAAAGACATCAAAGGTTGGTGATAAGGCCGAGGGACTGGTTGTTAAGAATTTGTTTTGGACTAAGCTGAGAATGAATGAATTCTCAGCTGTTTTAATAAAATAAATTTGTTGAGGACCGAATTGTTTTTGGTAATCACTGCGTGGGCCTCCGTCACGACACTTCCACTCCTCCCGGCAATTGAGGCACCCCCATGCGCCCCCTGCATATGACCTCCGAATGGTATCAGTGATCTCATCATCCACTCCCCCGGGCAATGGAGGCATCCTCATGCACCCCAGACCTAGGAACTCTATCTCAATGGTACTACTGTTCCCATCGTCCACTCCTCCAGGCAAGGGAGGCACTCCCAGGCACATGATTCCAAAGGACTCGATCAGACAAACGCAGCCTTTTGTGTCCTCCTCTCTAGCCATCAAGAAGGGCAGGAAGGTGTTTCCCTCTTATTAGAGCACAACAGGCACGCTAGCACCACAACAGAGCACTATTTATTCACTTGTCCAACACATTTCACCCCCTGACGCCATCAAAAAGACTCTTGAGAAACAACTGAAACATCTGCTAACGGTCCAACGAGAACCATTAAAAACAAGGCCAGCCAAACATCAAAAATAACCACCACCAGCACCCAAAGCAATCGAAAGAGCTTTCTGGTGGCTAATGATTTACTTCGAAACCGACAGTCTTTTAGTTGAAATCTTTCTGCCAGGCTTAAGAGTCAGGTACGGAGTGAAAGGAGAGCAGCATCCAAAAAGCTAAGGCTAATGTTTGAAACGTAATGCCCACGGTAGGGAAACCTGTCGCTGGATTTGTGAAAAACGTTAGAAATCCGCCATAAAATGGGTTAAAAGTCAGTTCTGCCACAGACCAAGGATGCCGTGCAGAGGTGGGTGTTTCAACAGGTTCTGATCAGTTCTGGAGAACTGGGTGGCGGAAATTTTGAGTCGTTGGGAGAACCGGTAGTAAAAAATTCTGACTCTGAATGGTACCACTGATATCTGATATATGTTTTAAATTTTAATTGCCTATTGGGTTTTTTAAATTTATTGGGCCAAAATTATTTAATTCTTTTATTAATATTTTAAATTTTGTATTGGAGTGCTTTTTATTCTTGGCTGTACACTGCCCTGAGTCCACTAGGAGAAGGGCGGTATATAAATTTAATAAATAATAATAATAATAATAATCATCATCCACTCCCCCAGGCAGTTGAGGCACCCCCATGCTCCCACTGCATGTGAACTCTGAATGGTATCACCCCCATCTATTCTCCACCTCCCGAGTCCCAGCTGATCGGGAGGAAATGGGGATTTTGCAGTATCCTTCCCCTGGCTTGAGGAGGGAATGGAGATTTTACAGTATCCTTACTAAGCCACGCCCACCACCAGTGTAATGGCCTTAACTCCCATCTTTTGCCACCTCTTGCTCGGGTGGAGTATAAGTATCCTAAAAGTGATTTTTTTTCAAGAGGCAACATTGACTTTCTGGGTTTTGAAGTCCTTTCGCTTCTCATCCAAGAAGCTTCTTCGGTTCTGACTGGATGGTGGGGAATGGAAGGATTTATACCTTGCAGACAGCTGGTCATTTGCATCCTTTTTTAGAGAGTCTTTGGGGCCACTTGGAGATTTATCTCTGTCCTCAGACTCACCTGAGTAGTGCCAATGGGTGTGGTAATCCTGAGGACACAGGCACAGGCACAGGAAGCGAAAACAAGAAAGTCCAGTTTCCCCTTGAAAAAAAAGCACCTTTGGGTTCGTTGCATGCAGCTTTCATAGAGTCACCACCTCCAATATGCACTACATAAAACATGACAAATAAATAAATAAAAAATTATGCATGCAACTACATACCCCCATATATTATTATTATTATCTAACACAGAGGAAACCATTTAGTGACCATTTGAAGTTAACCACTGGCTGTCAGCACTTCAAGCTGCGCTGACTCTAGTGCTGACATAAGAAAGAGAAGCGGAGGCATCTGGAAAGGGACGTTTGACTCTTCACCTACTTATTTTCCCTGGAGATAATATCCCCTAGGAGATGGGATGGGAGGGGGGAAATTCCTTTGAGCTGGAGCAGTAGATTAGGGATAGAGTGACTTGGAAGATGGCCAATGAGTGCAGAGGAGCGGGGAAAGGAAAAGGAGGGTTTTGGCTTAGGAAGTCAGTGTTGGCTTCGATGGAGTCGGAGTTAGAATGTCGTGCTTAATAAATGAGAGATTTTTTTCATCAAATACTTTGTTTGAAATGCAGTTTATTTGAGACGACCTCGAAACTTGACACTGGCACTGGACCAAGTGACGTATGGCCATTTTTCAAACCTGTGACCCTCGCAGCATCCCCCATGCTCAATCCCCGTGGACTTTGCTTGCCAGAAGGTCACAAAAGGTCATCACGTGACCCAGGGACAGTGCAATACGTCCAGAAATACATTTGCCAGTTGCCAAGAGTCCGAAATTTGCTTGCGAGACCGTGGGGATGCTACAACGCTTGTAAGTGTGAAAAAACCCGGCCATACTGTAAGTCACTGTTTTCAGTGCCTTTGTAAGTTCGAGGGAGTCACTTAACGAACAGTTGTATGTCAAGGACTACCTGCCATTTTGTGAGATGACACAGGACGAAGTCTTCACAATTAAAAAAAAAAACCCATACACAGAACATGCGCCTTTCCTAAAGTTTGCTCCAGTTCTGTTTTGCTTTGTGCTGAGAGTTTTCCTCCTCTTACAGATGTGTAATTATCTCTTTTAGAAGTATTTTTAGAAAGCTTGAAAGGACAGGTTTAGGCCCTAATCTCCCATTTGTGTACAGTTAGCTCTAGTGAATCCCTCCTTTTTGATATTTCTTGGGACGTATTTACACAGCTGCTCGTTCTCTGCAACTTTCCAGTGCGTGGAGCCTAAGAAACGGCCAAACTTTCCAACAGGAGGGCAGGAGAAAATAGGTGTCCTGTGAATTGCTACATCAAAGCTTTCCCCCCCACCCTTCCCCTGGCTTGCGAAACTGGCACCCACCGCAATCTCTTTCGCCCCCTTCGGCGCGCTTTCGGTTGAAAGAAAGTTGGCTTTTCACAAAGGAATCGCCGGAGTGCCTCTTATTTATATTAAAATGGCAAACGTAGCATGTGCTATGTTAAAAATCAATAAGGAGTCTATTAAAGTGACCGTGGGCTCTTTGTGGGGTGGGGGTGACACCAGCAGCTGGATAATCCGTCTCTTGAGCACAGGTGGGATTCACATAATTTACCTACCGGTTCGCCCAGCACTGAAAATGTAACCTCCGTGCATGCGCCTGGCCCTCTGTGCATGCGCTTTGCTCACGCATGCGCCTTCCGTGCAGGTGTCCGGCCTCAAAAATGTGCCTAAATAGTACAGCATAGAACTGGGGCGGATGCTACAGGTTTGTCTGAACTGGCAGAATACCACCTCTGCTCTTGAGCCATGAGATCTGAGGGACCCTTTCAGCAAAGTTTGTAGTTTGTATGTGAGATTTCTCCACTGATCAGTCTCCTACAGTTCCAGCGTCAAAACATGGAAGCTGAAAGAAGGCATTAGAGAGCCAATTTGGTCTACGGGCAGCAGGCTTGGAGCTAGAAAGCAGGAGCCTGTGAGTTCTAGTTCCACTTTAGGCATAAAAGACAGCTGGATGACTTTAGGCCAATCACTAGGAGACTGGGAGTTCTAGTCCCACCTTAGGCATCAAAGGCAGCTTGATGACTTTGAACCAATGACTAGGCGACTGGGGGTACTAGTCCTACCTTAGCGATGAAAATCAGCTGGATGACTATGAAAATCAGCTAGGAGACGGTGAGCTCTAGTCCTGCCTTAGCTGTAAAAATCAGCTTGATGAGTTTAAGCCAATCACTAGGAGACTGGGAGTTCTAGTCCCACCTTAGGCATAAAAGACAGCTGGATGACTTTGAACCAATGACTAGGCTACTGAGGGGGGTCTAGTCCTACCTTAGCGGTGAAAATCAGCTGGATGACTATGAAAATCAGCGAGGAGACGGTGAGCTCTAGTCCTGCCTTAGCTGTGAAAATCAGCTTGATGAGTTTAACCAATCACTAGGAGACTGGGAGTTCTAGTTCTTCCTTAGCTATATAAAAATTAGCTGGATGACTTTAGGCCAATCACCAGGATTCTGGGAGTTCTATTTCCACTTTAGGCATAAAAGACAGCTTGATGTCTTTAGGCCAATCACTAGGAGACTGGGAGTTCTAGTCCTTCCTTAGCTATATAAAAATTAGCTGGAATACTTTAGGCCAATCAGTAGGAGATTGGGAGTTCTAGTCCTCCCTTAGCTATATAAAACTCAGCTGGATGACTTTAGGCCAATCACTAGGAGACTGGGAGTTCTAGTCTTGCCTTAGCTGTGAAAATCAGCTAGATGACTTTAGGCCAATCACTAGGAGACTGGGAGTTCTAGTCCTTCCTTAGCTATATAAAAAACAGCTGGATGACTTTAAGCCAATCACCAGGATTCTGGGAGTTCTAGTTCCACTTTAGGCATAAAAGACAGCTGGATGACTTTAGGCCAACCACCTTTTGGCATGCAAGGACCAAAAGGTTAACCGTCACTGCTATAGACTGTCATGCTCCGTTTTGTAACAGTTTCCGGATTAGGAAAAACTGAGCCAAGTCATTTCCTCTCCAGGACTCTTGTTTTCCCTGGGAATCACCTTGCATGACCATAAACGGCCTGTCTTTCTTCCTGACTTCACCAGCTATAAAAGAAGATTGGCTCGCTGGGACCCAGCCATTAAGCGGCACAGCTTCTCCATCAATGGCCAGGCCTACTCATTGGCGTAGCATCACCCCAAAGATTTACCTGGAACCTGCTTCTGTGATCTCCTTGGAGCCTAGAAAAGCCACTTGTGTTCCCCAGTTTTCTTAATCATCCCTTGTGCCTTCACCGTTTTAAGTACAGTTAGTCCTTGACTTAGTACAACCATTCGTTTAGTGACCAAAGTTGCAACACGAAAAAAACCTGACCTAGGATAGTTTTTCATACTTGCGACTGTTGCAACATCCCCATGGTCACGTGGTCAAAATTCAAATGCTTAGAAACTGACATGTATTTTTGACGGTTGCCGGGTCCTGGGCAGTGGTGAAATGTAAAATTTGTTACTACCGATTCTGTGGGCGTGGCTTGGTGGGGGGCGGGCTTAATATGACTGAATAGGCATGGCCAACTTTTTTTTTTTTAAAAAAACTTTTAAAAGCATTTTTTCGGCCAAAGAGATTGTAGAAAAAATGCTTTTTTTAAAAAAAAGCCTCTGATGATTGCGCGGCTCAGCTGGGCAATGGGGGCGGAGGGAGGGATTTTTGCTACCGATTCTCCGAACCACCTGCCTCCATCGCTGCCGGATCGGGTGATCCGGTCCGAACCGGGAGCATTTCACCCCTGGTCCTGGGATCATGTGACCACCTTTTGTGAACTTCTGACTGGCAAAGTCAACGGGGAAACCAGATTCACTTAACAGCGTTACTAACTTAACAACCGCAGCGATTCACTCAACAACTGTGGCAGGAAAGGTCGTAAAATGGGGGAAAAAACTCACTTAACAACTGCCTTGTTTAGCGACAGAAATTTTGGGCTCAGTTGTGGTTGTAAATCAAAGGCTATCTGTATGGCATTTTCAAATTCACTGTTGTTATTTTGCCCTAGTGTTTTTTAGGATTATTTTTATCGTTCGTTTTGGATGACTGTGTTTTGCTTTGCTTTCTTTTTAGCATTTAAAAAAAGTTAGAAAAAAGAAGGACTTTTTTCCCCTTCTGACCCTGTCTATCATTGGCCCCCACGGAGAGGGTTCGCAACTTGGGGGTCCTCCTGGACTCACGGCTGTCCTTAGAAGGGCACCTGACGGCCGTGACCGGGAGGATTTTTTATCAGGTTCACCTGATTTGCCAGTTGTGTCCCTTTCTGGATCGGGACTCCTTACTCACGGTCACTCATGCCCTCGTCACTTCCCGTCTGGACTACTGTAATGCTCTCTACATGGGGCTCCCCTAGAGGAGCACCCGGAGGCTCCAACTGGCGCAGAATGCGGCCACGCGGGTGGTGATGGGAGCGACATGGCGTTCCCATGTAACACCTCTCCTGCGCGAGCTGCACTGGCTCCCGGTGGTCTTCCAGGTGCGCTTCAAGGTTCTGGTTACCACCTTTAGGGTGCTCCATGGCTTAGGACCTGGTTATTTACGGGACCGCCTGCTGCCATCAGTAGCCTCCTACCGGCCGGTACGCTCTCATAGAGAGGGGCTCCTCCAGGTGCCGTCAGCCAAACAGTGTCGACTGGCGGCCCCCAAGGGGAGAGCTTTCTCTGTGGGGGCACCTATTATCTGGAACGAGCTCCCCCCGGAGATACGGAGGATCCCGAATCTGCACACCTTCCGCCGCACTCTTAAGACCTTTTTATTTTACCAGGCAGGCCTGGCCTAACCTCTCTTCCTCTTTTAGCGTTTAAATTTTAATCTGTTTTAAATTATATGGGGTGTTTTAATTCTGTCTGGGCCAAATCTATTTAATTTGATTTTATTTGGGCTTTTAAATTTTGTATACAGATATTTTACTGTTGGCTGTTCACCGCCTTGAGTCCTTCGGAAGTAGGGCGGTATATAAATCTAATAAACCTAACCTAAACCTAACCTATCAACTTAATAAATCCGGCAAGCCTTTTGACAGCAAGTTATTTAAGTAATTATTTATTTATTTATTTATTTTATTGAATTTCTATACCGCCCTTCTCCCAAAGGACTCAGGGCGGTGAACAGATTAAGATGTCATATACATATAAATATATTTTATAAACAGTAAATAATAAATTAAGTCAACTTGGTGTATCTACTAAGACCTTGGCATAGAATTTTGATGTTTATGCTAGCCCTGCTTGTTGAAATAGAAAGGTCTTCAGGGCACGTCGGAAAGTGCGAAGATCTGGGATTATTCGTATTAATAGCAGAACTAAATTTCCTTGCTTTCTCTTTCAGGACCAGCCCTCCTTACTGCTGCGTGGATCTCCATTCTTTGAGAACAGGGGAAGTAGTCAAATCCGTGCAGTTCAAAACACCTATTTATGACCTCCACTGCAACAGAAGGTAAAAATCCCTTTTGATCTCCAAAGCCCTTTCCCCTCCAGTGTTTTTAAAGCTCTCAGCCTTGATTGCAGTCACTTCATGTTGTTTCAACTGCCTGGGTTGAATGTGGCTAGAAGATTCGGCGGCTACTGCTGAAAGAAAAAGCCCAGATTGGCTTGTTTTAATGCATAAATCTATTTAAATAGAAAGGCAGGGGGAAAAAAAACCCCTCTCATCTCAAAAAGATGTTGAGACTTTGGGAAAAGTGCAAAGAAGTGCAACTAAGATGATTAAAAGCCTGGCGATAAAAGTATCTCTCTCTCTCTCTCTCTCTCTCTCTCTCTCTCTCTCTCTCTCTCTCTCTCTCTCTCTCTCTCTCTCTCTCTCTCTCTCTCTCTCTCTCTCTCTCTCTCTCTCTCTCTCTCTCTCTCTCTCTCTCTCTCTCTCTCTCTCTCTCAATGGATAGCTCAACAGACTAAAAGCCTATTATTAACATTCAGCTGCCTGCAATTACTGCAAGTTCAAATCTCCCCAGGCTCAAGGTTGACTCAGCCTTCCATCCTTTCGAAGATTGATAAATTGAGGAACCTAGTTTGTGGGGGCAATAAGCTGACTTTGTATAAAATATACAAAAGCATGAAGGCTATTGCTTAACGCATTGTAAGCTGCCCTGAGTCTCCGGAGAAGGGCGGCATATAAATCAAATTTTTTAAAAAATGATTTATTATAATTTATATGCTGCCTTATCTCCATAGGACTCACAGCGGCTCACAACAATTAAAACAAACCCATAAAAACATAAAATACATACATAAACAAGTATTAAAACCCGTTAACCTGTTAAACCCATTAAAATAATCAAAAAACTGCCTCATATGAAGAACGGTTGCAGGAATTTGGGTATGACCAGTCTAGAGAAAAGAAGGACTAGGGGGGACATGGTGTGCCAGCATTTGAGGGGTTGCCACAAAAAAGAGGGGGGAGGGGTTCAACCTATTCTCCAGAGCACCTGAAGGCAGGACAAAGAACAATGGATGGAAACTAATCAAGGAGAGAAGCAGTCTGGAATAAAGGAGAAACTTACTAACAGTGTGAGCAATTAATCAGCGGAACAGCTTGCTACAGAAGTTGTGGGTGCACTGTTCCAACACTGGGTTTTTTTAAGAAGAGACTGGACTGCCACTTGTCTGAAATGTTATAGGGCCGTGATGGCGAACCTGTGGCACGCGTGCCGCAGGTGGCACGTGGAGCCATATTTGGGGGCACACGAGCCATTGCCCTAGCATGCCGGCCAGCTGATTTTCAGCTGGCCTTGCCCACACCCCTTCTCCCCTCCCAGGACTCTCCACGCAGCCCATTTTGGATGCCAGGTAAATATAGGGCTCATGCGGACTTTCTGGGACGGCGTTTCCAGCCTCCAAAGGGCCTCTGGGGGGTGGGGAGGCCATTTTCACCCTCCCCAGGCTCCAGGAAAGCTTCTGGAGCCTGGGGGAGGGCGAAAAAACAGGCCTACTGGGCCTACCGGAAGTCTGGAAAGGGGCCGTTTCCAGCCTCCGGAGGCTTCAGGTAGGCCTGCTAGGCCCAAAACGGGGTGGTGGTGGTGGTGCACGCATGCGCGGGGGGCAAGGAGCAGGGGGGCATTGAAATATAGGTGTGGGCACGCTCGCGGATGACCCTTCCAGCTCTGTTCTGATTGATTGACCTCAATATGCTGGCTGGGGAATTCTGGGAGTTGAAGTCCACCAGTCTTAAAAGTTGCCCAGTTTGAGGACTCCTAGCCTAAAGGGAACCGATTTAAGTTTGTAATCAAGGGGCACATTTGAGAGAGGCACAACACGCTTTAGATCCCAGGTGCCGTCTTATGCAGGCCTTTTCTTTGCAAAATATCTCCTGGGCCCTTCTGGTTTAAAGGATCAGATTGAAAGGATGGAAGAGTCTCCTTCTGCCTAAGAATTGAGAAGAGATGGCTTGAGGGCAGATATTACGGACTGGAAAGAGTGAATAGCCTGGTTCTGTTATAAAGCCATTTCCCCTGTTCCTGGGACAGACAAAAGGGAAATAATTTTCTCCCCGAGAAATTCTCTAAAGAGCCAAAGGGAGGTAGAGGGGTTGAACGATTGTGGATATAAATAAGATGCGTATTCTGAGTGGGAAAGGAGAGCCTCTTGTTCAGAGAACCCCTCAAACCCAGCTCCCCATTGTCTCCCCCTCCTTCTTGAGATTTTGTTTGGTACATTTTGTCTTTGAATTGCATGTCCTGGTAATTATATAAAGTGATTTCTCCCCCCCCCTCTCCTCCTCTTAATTCCATTGTATGGAAGGCAGCGGAGGTCAAAGCAAGGAAAAAACACTTTAGCAAATAAGGCCTGGCTATTAGGCCCAGCAGATTTGCAATAAAAAAAAACAACCCAGCAATATGATTATTTTTGAGATGAAACACTTTTCAGATTAATATACTGGGTGCTTTTGATGGATTTTCAATCTGAACTGCTGGGGCAAATGAGTGTTTTAAAAAAATTACATGAGGTATAATGCCAGTTTTGTTAACAAGGTACGATCTCGCTCAACTCGCCCCCCCCCTCCACCGCCTTCATGGGTGCCCTAATTGTTTCCCATGAATATCGAAAACCTGTCGTGTTACACATCTGAAAATTTTATTCTGTCGAATCTGCTATTGGCTACGACATACAACTTTGCTGACCCTTATTATTCAAGACCACTGAGTAGGATATGAAAGAAGGAATACAAGGGAAGGAAGGAAGGTGGATAGAAGGAAGAAAGAAAGAAAAGGAGAAAGGAAGGAAGGATGGAATATAGAGAGAAGGAAAGAAAACGGAAGGAAGGAAGAAAGGAAGGAAGGAAGGAAGGAAGGAAGGAAGATGGATAGAAGGAAGAAAGAAAGAAAAGGAGAAAGGAAGGAAGGAAGGAAGGAAGGAAGGAAGGTAGATAGAAGGAAGGAAGGAAGGAAGAAGGAAAAAGGAAGGAAAGAAGGAATATATAGAGAAGGAAAGAAAATGGACAGAAGGAAGGAACAGAAAGAAAGAAAAGAAAGAATAGAGAGAAAAAATGTGGATAGAAGGAAAAAAGGAAAGAAAGAGAAAGAAAGAAAGAAAAAAAGAAAGAAAGAAAGAAAGCTAGAGAGGTGCTGGTATTGTTTTGTTACATTTTTTTAATTTAACATTTCTATCCAACCCTATACTTTCCGTGCCTTAGAAATATTCATTTAAAGTTACAACACATTTCAAAGGCACTTTTATGGTTTTATTTATAAATACAGAATTAAGTTAAAGCAAATTACTGGGTCCTTGCTAAAAACTAGTTTTATTTTCCCCGTGTAAACTGAATTCGGCTTAATGATTGCAGTAACCACCCCACCTCTCAAAAAAAAAAAAAAGCAGTAAAACAACTTCTGTCAAATTTAACCTTGGTTGTTCTAGGCAGCTTACAAAAACGGCAGTGGTTGCCAATACACCGAAATATCACATTGAAGTACTTTGTGTAACGTGAGCGTGTTTTCTTAAGATGGACATAAGACATTGTTCTCTCCTCAACTTCCTGTGCATCTAAATTCACAAATACTTTCAAATATCATTTTTATTTTATTATATAAAATATAAAATACAAAAAAAGAAAGAAAGAAAAGAAAATATGAAATTAGAACAGAACAGAACAGAACAGAACAGAACAGAATAGAATTCTTTATTGGCCAAGTGTGATTGGACACACAAGGAATTTGTCTTTGGTGCATACGCTCTCAGTGTACATAAACAGAAAAGATACATTCATCAAGAATCATAAGGAACAACACTTAATGATAGTCATGGGGTACAAAAAAGCAATCCTATGAAAAGGGCAGGAAAAGGGACGAGGAAAAGAGGGTGTGAAATACAAGGGGGAGAGAAAAAAGAAAGAAAAGGGAGCATTGACTTCCAACCCTTCCCAGCACAGTACAAGATAACACACTCCAGCCTCAACTTTTTGCTTTTACACATTATTAACTATTAATTTACATATTTATTAATGTGTAAAAACAAAAAAGTTGAGGCTGGAGTGTGTTATCTTGTACTGTGCTGGGCAGGGTTGGAAATCAATGCTCCCTTTTCTTTCTTTTTTTCCTCCCCCTTGTATTTTCTTTCTTTTTTTCCTCCCCCTTGTATACCCCCTTTTCCTCGTCCCTTTATTAAGTAGCCATTTCTGTAACACCAAATCTTTCTGATCAACAAAACCAAAATCAAAGTTTATTTTTTTTTCCCACAAGCACAAATTCCAGAAGTGATAGCCAAATAAGAACATATTTTCCTCTTTAAAATAAACATATAAAATAAACATATGTACAGATGGATGCTAAACATGCATGCAAATACAAAGACATGCGCGCACACCGCATGTCTAATCGTAGATACAGTTTTTCTCATAATCGTCTTCACACATGTGGTGTATTCCTTTACTCCATTACTCATGTAAATGATTTACCTGCATGGATCTCTTGGGTGAGATAATATTACAAAAAGAGGGGAGAAATAGGAAGCACATTTTTTGAGCATTTTGCACTTCAGGTGTTCTTTACTTTTTCACAAATGTCTGTTTGTGTATTTTCAGGATTCTTGTTGTTGTCTTGCAAGAGAAGATTGCTGCCTTCGACAGCTGCACTTTCACTAAAAAATTCTTCGTCACAAGTAAGTCTTCGAAATTATTTCTCATTGACTTCCATATTACAGGTAGTCCTTGACTTACGGCCACAACTGAGCCCAAAAATTCTGTTGTGAAGTGAGACAGTGGTTAAGTGAGTTTCGCCCCCTTGACGACCTTCCTTTCCACCGTTGTTAAGTGAGTCACAGCAGTTGATAGGTTAGTAACCTGGGTTGTTAGGTGAGTCCGACTTCCCCATTGAGTTTGCCGGTCAGAAGGTCGCAAAAGGGGGTCACATGACCCTGGGAGACTGCAACCGTCATAAGTACGAACCAATTGCCAAGCATCTGAATTTTGAGCACCTGATCATGGGACTGCTACAAAGGTCATAACTGTGAGAAACGATCATAACTCACATTTCCCCAGGGCCGTTGTAACTTTGAATAGTCACTAAATGAACTGTCGTAAGTCAAGGACTGCCTGTATAATATTTTTTTTCTGACCCCAGAAGTGATTCAGTTCAAACAGTGGTTAGGATTTGCAGTCAGTAGTATAAGAGAGCCAGTTTGATTAAGGCACCAGGCTAGAAGCCAGGAGACGAAGAGTTCTAGTCCCGCCTTCGCCATGAAAACCAGATGGATGACCTTGGGATAACCACGGATAACCACAATGGGGGCCCTTGGTAACCGCCATGTATTTACGATGGTTGTGTTGTGGCCCGTATGTGTGCTGGCGTTCTTTGGGGTCCGTAGCTGGGGCAGAACAGGTTGTGGCATCCCCGAATCCTGGGATTGTCATTTGCAACCTTCCCTAGGAAGCTTCTGGCAAGCAAAGTCAACT